>JAUZST010013269.1:0-35738 GCA_034779995.1 Parotocinclus haroldoi
AAATATTTCAAAGATTGTAAAAAATGCTTTATTGGGATAGCAGATCCTATATATATATATATATATATATATATATATATATATATATAGCATTTGAGTTGCCAAAGTTCAGCTGCCGAAGAATCAAAATACATACACAGTCAAAAATAGTAAGCGTTACACTTAAAATACAAAAGTAATGAATGAATGAAAAAAATACAAATAAAAAGGTTGTTAGGGAGGCCGTTCTTCGTTTTTCGCTGTGGTATATTATTTTACCCCTATCCCTTAATGTTCTGTTGCTACGTTTTCCCAGACGTCATTCACAGCATCATTCATTTGTTTTGGGTTTATTTTTCTCCTTGATTTAGTCCGCTTCGGACTCTGCCGTGTGGATTCCCCGGCAGCTGATGGCGCCCGTTTTGTATGTTTATTTTCTTTTGGTTCAGGCGTCTTTTGTTTGTGTTTATTTTATTATTGTTGCCGTTCGTGGACCCTCGGCTCTGCAGCTGCTTTTATGGACCTCGGCCGTTCTTGAAGACCTCGTGTCTCCAGAGCTTTTCAGTGGCCCCCAGGCACTTCGCCCTTGTGTGGACTCTTGACGGCCGGGTCGTCCGCGGGCCCTTGGACCCTCAGTCATGCAAAAGATCCCCGCAGCTGATGGCGCGGCTCGGAATCGGGACTGAGGCCGTTCTACGGATCCCCCCGACACTTCGGCTGCCCTTGGGTCCTATGGCACCCCACTGTGGGAGTCTGGACTCTCGGCTCGCTAGCCTACACCGGACTCTCGCGTGGGCCATTATCCCTTCCTTGGTTATGCCTGGTTTATGTGTGTTTTATTTAATAAATGTTCTTTTGTTTTCCCTTATTCGTTGTCTGTCTGTGGATACTGCATTTTGGGCTCCGAATTGTAAAACCCGATAGGGATCCTGAGGATTTAGCAAGATCAGGAATGATCTTGCGAGATCTCCGGGATGCCCTATCGTAACAGAATGAGTCGGCCATCAAGGGTGTCAATCCAACTTATGGTGCATACACATGTTCACTCATACATTAGAGACACCACTGACCAGGAGTCTTTCAAATGTGGGAGGAAACCAGAGTGTCCAGAGAAAACCCATGTGCTGGCATGTGGAGAACATACAAATTGAACACAGCAGGGGTCTAGACCAAGAAACAAATCAGGGACCTCTAGAACCACTCTGACACAAGTCTGAATACTTTATTCTTTATTGTTCTGTATTGATAACGTTTTCATTAACTGTTTGTGTCAATCATCCTATTCAATAATTCCTCTCTGAATTTCAGTGTCACACAATTATATATTTTCTCTGTGCTTTGAGTGTAATGTAATAGAAGCTGTGCAAAGACATGAACAGTCTATACCTTTATTAATTGATTCATTTTCTTAAACGTTTAATCCTGAATAGGGTCACAGGAAAGCTGGTGCCTAGCTGGTGGCACAGAGTGACAGTTTACCAATCCATCGTAGGTCACACACACAGCCATATAGTGGGTACAAAAGTATTTAATGCCTTTACATTTTTCACTCTCTGTTTCAAAATCAAAAAAGTTCATTTTATTTCTCATTAATGTACACTCAGTATCACATCTTGACAAAATTAAAACTGAAATATAACATGGTCATAAGTATTCAGACCCTTTTCTGTGACACTCATATTTAACTCACAAGCTGCTCATTTCTTCTTATCCTTCTTGAGATTCTGCTCCTTCATTGGAGCCCAGCTGTTTTTACTTGAACCGATTAGACTTGATTAGGAAAGGCACACACCTGTCTATATAAAACCTCACAGCTCACAGTGCATGTTAATTCAAATGATAATCATGAGGTCGAAGGAACTGCCAAAGGAGCTCAAAGAAGAGCCTTGGTGAGAGAGGTCAAGAAGAACCCAAAGTTCACTGTGGCTGAGCTCCAGAGATGCAGTTGGGAGATGGGAGAAGGTTCCACAAAGTCAAGTTACATTTACAGCATTTAGCATTTACGCCCTTTTCCAGAGTGACTTACAATATATACTATCATACAGTTCAAGCAATGGCTTAACTGTGTTGCTTAAGGATCCAATTGTGGCAGCTTGGCTGAGGTGGAATTTGAACCCTGGTCCATAGTCCAGTACCTTAACCGCTAGGCTTCCACAGCTTATCTAACTTACCTACCTAACTATCACTGAAGCTCTCCACCAGTCAGGGCTTTATGGTGGAGTGGTCCGACAGAAACCTCTCCTCAGTGCAATACATATTAAAGCCTGCATAGGGTTTGCCAAAAACACATGAAAGACTCCCAAACTATGAGAAGTAAGATTCTCTGGTCTGATGAGGTTAAGACTGAACTTTTTTGCATGAATTCTAAGCTGTATGTGTAAAGAAAACCAGGCACTGCTCATCACCTGCCCTATAAAATCCCATCAGTAAAACATGGTGGTGGCAGCATCATGCTATGGGCTTGTTTCAGCTGTAAGAACAGGACGACTGGTTGCAGTTGAAGGAAAAATGAATGTGGCCAAGTACAGACATATCCTGGAAGAAAACCAATTCCGTAGTGCTCAGGATCTCATACTGGGCCGAAGGTTCTTCTTCCAATAAGACAATGACCCTAAGCACACAGCGAAAATAACAAAGGAGTGGCTTCGCAAAATAGTCTGTGACAATTCTTGACAGACCCAGCCCGAGCCCTGACCTAAACCCAACCCTCTGGAGAGACCTAAAAATGGCTGTTTACCAACATTCACCATCCAACCTGACAGAACTGAAAAGGATCTGCAAGGAAGAATGGCTGAGAATTCCCAAATCAATGTGTGAAAAACTTATTGCATCATTTCCAAGAAGACTCATGGATGTACTAGCTCAAAATGGTGATTCTATTAAATACTGAGCAAAGGATCAGTATACTGAATACTTATTATCATGTGATATTTCAGTTTTTCTTTTTTTAATAAATTCATAAAAAATTCTACAGTCTGTTTTTTTCTGTCAAGATGGGATGCTGAGTGTACATTCATGAGAAATAAAATGAACTTTTGTGATTTTAGAAAGTGGCTTACCCACTGTATATGGACTGTTAGAGAAAACCAGAATAAATGGAGTATACCCAGAGACACAGGGTGGAGATGCAACTCCAAACAGAAAGGACCAAGACCGCTCCACCTGGGGACTGAACCCAGAACTTATCACTGAGAGATGTTATACCCACCGAGCCACCTTTGTGATGCAACCACCCGTGTTTATCTGGGCGTGTGACCAGCACTAGGAGTACACCTCCAGCAGTGGGGTTTTATCTATAAACATATTACTCGTCCTTCATGCTGGATTTTATATTTTTTCCTGCACATAAATTACTTACTTACTGACTTGTGATTGATCTAGAGCCTATCCTACAAACACTTACAACCTGAAAGTACAGCATGGACCAGGTACAATGTGGAGTGGCCTATCCACCTACTGGCATGTTTTTTGGGGGTGGAACTTGTGCCCCTTTCTCTAGGAACTCCTGCTTCCTCCCACAGTCCAAAGATGTGTGTGTTAGGGTAACTGGTGTCTCTAAGGAGGTAGTGTCTAAATGCATGTGCCCTACAATGGATTGGCGCTCTGTCTAAGGTTGTATCTGTTTTGTACTCTGTGCTTCAGGCTGTTTAGGATCAAGCTGACAAGAAAGTGAACAAGTGCAAGAACTTTTCCAACTACAATTTATTGGCAACAGTACAGTAGTGTCCATCGAAGTCATGTGGGCCCCAGAATAGCAAGTATAGAAGCGCAACTTATTGTACATTTTTAAATTGTCTGAGTCGCTCTTTGTATGCTAGTGCTGTAAATGTAAACGTACTAAGGTGCGTTTCCCAAAAGCATTTGTTACGCACGGCAAACCGAGCTTTGCTGGATTGAACTACGTTACCCATAATGCCGAGGATCCTCCACGCGGTTGATCCGCTCTCAAAGTATTGTGGGAAAGAGAAGGCTCTAGTAGACCATTTTGAGTCCCGATGTAGTCGGGCGAAGACTTGCACTGTCAATTTGTCGCCAAGAAGTAATTTATTTTCCGACATCAGAGCTGAGTTACATTTGGCGGTGAAGTTGGTCTTTAGCTGGTAAGTTAATGTTAAACAGAAGACACCTTTTTAAATGTGCTGGTCTTTTTTGCGCGTCCTTCGGACTGCAAGCTTGCTCAGTCAGACTCCATTTTGATAGCACAACAGCTGCCGCTAACTAGCCTAGCAAGCTATATGTGTAACACTGCACACGAAAGCTGCCCCACATTTAGCAATCTTAATGTTAGAAAGTCAAAAGGTCGTTATGATTTGTTTTGCTTGGCTTTTGTAGCGACTTGCTTGTCTTCCATTGCTCAGACTGTCACAGAATTCTGTGCAGTTGTCTTTATTATTTTGTATTAATTGTTATTAATGTAATAAAATAAGACAGCTGTGTAAAATAAGTATTGCATGAGTGTCCACGAGCTGCTATAAAATCACATACACAGCCCAAAACTAGTGAGTGTCTGAGGATTTGTGCTACTTATTGTATTCCCCCCCTGGTCGCTGGTGAATCATTAAAAAGATATGTATAATATGTTTGGAGCAGAATTCATCATTATGCAATATGTAACTATTTATTAACAAGAATTCTGTCATTTCCCATCAGTAAAATGCATTCAGAACTACTTCACACTGCTGCTTTAATATATAATTGTTACACCTGAACCCAACCCAGGCCCTATGATAATGCCATTGACAGCCATTTTTCTGCCCACTGAACAGCCAAATCCACTAAAATATATTTTCCCCTACATTGTCATTAACCAGTACAGCTGTGTCCCTCTAAGCCCTGTGTGCCCCCAGTACAACAAGTATAGAAAAGGCCCTGGTTGTGAGGTGGTAAGATTGCCCGAGGCACTCTGGATAAGAGCGTCTGTTAATGTAAATGTAGGTGTTTTATTTTTTAACATAGTATGAATTAAAGCACAATATAAAAAAACATTTGTACTGTAATTGTTATTTTGTATATTTTATGAAATATAAAATGTACAGATGACAAAATCAAAAGGAACGATGTTTACAATGATTCTTATTTGTCATGAAGTGTGCTTGTTCTGTACTACCGTTTTGACATCAAGTCAAATGAAATGAGCAGACTTTATTTTCTATTAAATAAGGCATGTGCTTTCGGTTATAACTGTTAAGACCTTGGACGTTAAAGCAAATGGACATTAAACGGCACATACCTGTTACTACTACTTTTGATAGTAATACATTTTTACTTTAATAAAGAGTACATTACAGGTATTCTTATTAAGATCTGGCTTCTGATATTCACTTCACGATGGGAATCCAATACTATACACACATGCATTGAGTAGAAACTGTACTCTGAATTTGAAGGGTTTTTGTTTTTCATGCCCTTATCCAGTGCGATTTACAGTTAATACAGTCTTACAATATGAGTAATTGTGGGTTAAGGGCCTTGCTCAGGGACCCAACTGTTGCAGAGGTGGGATTTGAACCCTGGACCTTCTGGTGCATATTCCAGCACCTTAACCATTAAGCTTTTTGGTATTGATTTTGCCCGACTTTTGTTTCGCATGAGTGTTTTGAGCGAGGTAAGCTATGCTGTGAGTTATACTGTATTGTTAAACTCCTTGGTTGTAATAATTTATATTTTGAGTGGATTTCTCAGAACTTTGGGCTCTACCTATATTCCAGATGTGTTGCAAACTTAAGCACCTTAAGCCCTAGTATGATGACCACTGTCTAGCGGTATGCTGCTTCGTCTGTAGTTTGATCCTGCATCAATCATGGGAAATAACCCAACCCGGGTTTGATCCAGACTGCGGATGTGTGGAGTTAGCGTGTCTTCCTTGTATATCTGTGGGTGCTCTGGTTTCCTCCTGCCTTCCAAAGACATGCACTAGATTGTTTGGTCACTCTAAATTGGCCCATGACTAGTTTTGATATAACCTTGACTGTCATGTATATGGCCTTTGTTGCTGATGTGTTGTAAAAGTAATAATCAAATAAGTTATCGTGTCAAGCTCTTCTTACTTGTGTCCAGCTCTGCACCCTGAATAGTTTATTTTAGTCACATTCCTCATATTCAGTAGTGATGCTGTTTTAATGTCGTCTTATGGTTTTAAGTGTATCCTTTCTCTGAACCCTCAAAAAATGGCTCTAACACAAATAACACCGCATGACTGCTCCCTCACTAATACTGCACCTCACTAAATATGCATGTAATACATCCTCGTCATCAGTGTGTGTCAGCACTGGTTTGTCTAAGGTAACAAACATGGAGTCTAAGCTGGATCTGCGTTTAAAATAGAATTGATTTGTGAATGAATATTGGCGAATGCAGTGTGTTCTTCATGTGTTGCTGTGTTTGTGTCGCTGTCTATCCAGAATCGCTTATACGAGACCGGTCGATTCCTGTTAACGGTCGATCAATCTGTTTGTCTTTAATCATGACCGAACATATTTTAACTTCTATATCAGACCTGTGACATGGCTTATTTTGTTTATTTCCTTTTCCAGGCCACACATTAAGAAAGTCAGAGATGGGTGCAGATAAACGGTGAGTGAATCCTTCATATTCCTTGCCTATCAGCTGTTCGCAGTAAAAAATTGAATATGGTATGTTTGTAAAGATCATATATTTATTTATGTAGTTTTTTCAGGGTTAGCCGTTCGGAACGAAGCGGCAGATACGGTTCCGAGCGTGACAGTGATCGAAGAGATAGGAGAGATCGCGATGATCGTGGATACGACTCTCATCGCTGGAGTGACGACCGCCGTAGCGACCGCTATGATGGCGACCGAGGGGAGCGTAGCGACCGCTATGATGGCGACCGCTATGATGGGGATCGTGGCGACCGCTATGATGATGACCGCTATGATGGAGACCGAGGGGAGCGTGGTGACCGCTATGATGGAGACCGAGGGGAGCGTGGCGACCGCTATGATGGAGACAGAGGAGACCGTGGTGACCGCTATGATGGAGACAGAGGAGATCGTAGTGACCGTTATGATGGAGACAGAGGAGATCGTAGTGATCGCTACTGGAGCCGAGACAGTCCTGAGGTAGGGGTCGGTGTTTGGATTGAAATTATATAGAGATGCTTTCTTATTAGTTGGAATTGGTGAAGAAAATACCTTCTATGGGAGCCATGTTATTACACTCAAGTGTTATTTGCAATGGTATGAGAACTAAAACTGATGTTTATATCATTCTGATAAAAGCTGCTTAAAGGTAGATAAATAAATAAATAAATTGAAGGTAGCAAAGCCTCAACCCTTTTCTGACTTACAGTGGATCATCAGCACCCATTAGTTACTGAACCAAGATCCTTTCTATATGCTTCAGGCCTGTGTGCCTCCATACCTATTCTCACAAGCATGTGGCTTAGCAGTGTAACCCAGAAACATGACCAACAAATAATAATAAGTTTAATTTATATAGCGCCTTTCACAAACCCAAGGATGCTTTCACAGATTCAATTTATTTTATGATAGCAGTGAAAACCAACATCAGTCACCTGAATTACATACATGGATATATCCACAGAATCCACAAAAATAGCATAAAGTCAGTACATGATGTTGCTAATATTTTGTACAGTGAACTTTAAAGTAGCATGGTTTCATTACATGTAGTAGCCTAACACAGTTGATCAACATGTGGCTCTTAACCTACAGGTGCTTGGATTATTTGAGTTGCAAGTCACTCTGGAAATAAATGTGTGCCTGATGACTCCTAATGCATTGCTCTATATATTGAATATTGCAGTGGATTATTAGTGTCAGAAATGGTCAAACTATAAATGTTATAGTCACTTGTTCTCGGCATTCATTTGTTCCAGAATGCTTGTCGAATACTGAAAACATTTTTTTTTGTAATAAGGAATAATATAATTTGAGTTAATCCGTTCCGGAGCCTCAGAAAATCGACACTGTAATTATATGCATTAATGAAGTTGTATTGAACAAGTGCTCCCTGATTTACGATAGGTTCAGACAAATCCATCACAATGTAAATACACTGCTAACAAAAAATTATTTATATATTTAATTATAGGAGATTTAATTTTGAAATTTCTCCTAATTTTTGTGAGCAGTACATATCGTGAAATGTTTAATGCAGTCAGTAGTAGGGTTATCCTGGTCCGGACAGAAAATAATTTTGAGATTTATTGAATTTTATTGATAATTTTATTTGAGAGAAAGGGTGAGTGAAAAGGATTTCTAGATTTAAATCAAGTATTCATTGCTGCTGATTGAGCACTATTGATGACGGTGAGAGAGAGAAGGTATTGGTTCAGTGCTTAGAAGATCACAACCCTGATCTTATACAACTGGATAATCCAACCGACAGTTGATTGAGTCTCAAAAAAATGTACTCTCCCTTCCAAATCATTGGAACAAACCAAGAGACACCAACAGAATCGTGATGAATTTCTGGAGAAGCTAATTAAAAGCGTTTGCTTTGAAGGCTTAATCTTGGGTAAACAAGTCCTGCACTGCATTAAAAAACATTTATGGACAAAAATGAGTTCTCAGCGCAATCACTGCTTTGCTCCAGGCAGAGTTGATTGAGTTCCAAGAAAACATTGCTCTGCTGGAAGCTCATATTGGCCCTGTAACTTTCTGCACAAAGAGAAAAAAATGTGGTGTTCTCTTTCGGAATGTGGCCATTTACATTCTTACCTTGTTTGCCTCAACATGCACATGTGCTGCATTTTAAACTATGAGTATGGTGGTTCAGGCTCACGAATTAACACTTGCAACAGTGTCTGTCTGCCCATTTCACTGTTCCCAAGTTCAAAAGCTTGGTCACGGATAAAATGTCATGTCTCCCATTAGATTGTAGTGTTTTCTGCAATTTTGGATTTTTTGAGAGCTATACTTTATCTGCCTTATTTGTATTTTGTGGGATGCATATAAATTATATCATTCAGTTGCCTTTATGGACCTTTAACCTTTGTTAAATGGACCTTTGACACAGTCCTCCTGGTGAATATTTTATGGAGAATACTGCAATGTAGGGGACTTACCCATGGGTACTATGGCCGTAAAATTAAAATAAAAAACCCACAACAAACACAGTAGCGATCTGCATTAAGCAGGGGCTATTTAGAATCAGAATCACTGTATACTGAATTGTAATTCAAGTTTTGGCTGGAAGGAGTCACATGGTTCGACACAAATTTAAGCAAATGCACCAAGAATCAAACAAACGACGAGAACTGACACAATGTTCCCAGTTAAAATGTCTTGAGAACCTACTTCAGCCAGTTCCAAGGTGATTGAGAACTGAGGTAATGTAATTATTTTATATATTTAACAGAGAGGAAGGAAACGCCGCAACAGTGACGGATCTGATGACTGGCACCACTCTGACGGTGATTACTCAGAGCACGATTACAGGGGTGACACAGCGGACGAAAAGGAGAGCAAGACCATCATGCTCCGTGGTCTGCCTGTTAACGTCACTGAGGCGGATGTAAGTAAAATGAGACCTTGCTCTTAAGATGTTTCCCAGATCACAGCTATTGCCCATTTAAATTTTAAGCATTTGCCCTTTTCTCTATTTTGTTTAGATTCGTGCAGCCATAGAGCAGCTGAAGGGGCCGCAGCCGATGGATGTGCGCTTGATGAAAAAGAGAACAGGTGAGGCGGATGTACCGTGGACCATTCCTCTGCCAAACCCCTGACCACTGGGCCAACCTGCTTCTGCTCAAATACCTTTTGCCATAGCAAAGTTTTTAATATGAACATTTAGCGCTATGTTTAACTTCTATAAAGTTAGATTCTGCATACAAGTGATATAACATCGAGGTAAGTTTTTGTCACGTTGACATGATCCAGGTTTAGACAAATGAGGTTAGATTCACACCATTAATTTATCTAGAGAAATATATTCCGAGGTTTTTTTTTCTGTTGTTAATAGCCACATGTAATGGTAGCAAATACACTGTTTATAGATTTGCATAGATGCATAGAATGACTACGTTAATGTGTGTTCGTGTTCACTCCTAAACTGTTGATGCAGTCAGCTTTAAAATATATATTATACATATAAATGTGACTTCAGGGTTCTCTTGCTATGGCAAAAGATTGTTTTTCTGGCCCCCTCCATACTGTTTGACCTCCCTGGGTCACTGGGGAGGCGTCTGAAGCAGTTTGTGACAGAGTTTGAATGTTTTCCGACTGAACCTTTAAGACTAACACGCCTCCCGTCTGTATATCTGAATGCCTCTCTAGGTATAAGCCGAGGTTTCGCCTTCGTGGAGTTTTATCACTTGCAAGATGCTACCCGATGGATGGAGACCAATCAGGTTGCTTCCTAATCACCAAGTTTAGCTTGTACTCTGGGGAATGATGCAATTGATAAAGGAGAAAAAACCCTAAATTGCCATCCCAACAACCAATATGGACATTATTGGAGCATTCCCCCTCCATTTTGCGAAGGCATGGTGTGATTTTTAAAGAGGGGCATTTTGTGGACTTTTTAAGTGAGGTGACAAGCAGAAATATTGGATTTAATGTAGTGAGTGAATATTTGTTGAAATATGTCAGAGCTTGTTATGAATAAGTTCACATTTGGACAATTCAAGTCAGAAAGAATTAGGGTTGTGCGGTATCCACTTTTTATTAATTTTTTTTACAACTTATAACGTCTCCTATTCTTCATATTCTATTACTGGGGTTTGGGTTATTGTGCGAGTAAGTAATTTACTTTGATAATTTACTATGTTTGAGCATTAAAAAAACCTTAACGTGCAAGTGGGTCAATTATTTATTTATTTATTAATATTTATTATTTATATAAGTGCTAGACTTTACCTTTGTTTAACAGATGGTATAATGACCATACAGAACGTGTTGTAAACGATTGGACCCATAATTGCGCAGTTAGAAAATGACAACAAACATACAAAATCAAGTCATATTTCACACTCCTCCCATTCTGTAAGTGTTTTTTGGGCTGTAGAAGGGTTACCATGGCATCATGACGAAGCTGCCAGGTGGCGCTGTTGCTTAAGTATAAAGGAACGTCACATTTCGTACTTGCCACTGTAGCCTATGGAAGCAGTTTTTTCTCATTGTATGTAGTATTAAAACTCGGAATAAATTTTGCTGTTATTTCTGGTTGCGATTGAATAAAATAATGAGACTGAGAAAGAATTATATATGGTCCTTATGCTATGGCTAAAACATTATTGATAATACTCTTATGGCTTATTTATACAATTTGTACTGGTGTCATACTGCCCAACCCTAACAGACTTTTTATTATTTTTTTTTATTTATTAATTTTTTTTTTTTAAACAAGCCATAGAAGGCTCAATATGTCATGGACTGATGTGTTCTTTAGATAAGTTCGATTCTGTTGAAAGCCTGAACATTTACAATGCACTGTATGGAGTCTGTACGTCGATCCAAGGTTCTCTACACAATACACACTGTTCCGGCCCCATCCGGACACTCGGTTCCCAAACAGCATGAACACAGGCACCCAGCTGATACACTTGTACACTTTTGAGTCCTCCTGGGCGATCCTTCCTTAAACCCTTGTGGCTATAGTGCTTGTTCATGGGCTAAGAACAGTATGGGGTAGCTGAGTTAACCTCTTGCTTGTGTTCCTCTTGCAGAAGCTGTTGACCTTTCAGGGCAAGGGCGTTGCCATGCACTACAGACACAGGTTTGAAGACTGGCTTTGCAACTCCGTAAGTTAGAACTCTTTGTTATTGTTATACTTTGTTTTATTTAGTGTGTTAATTGTGCATTGCATTAATTATTGCCATGTTGGTACCAGCTAAAATATGGGTACCCTAGAATTTGGAGAATATAGACATGGCATCAGAAAAGCAAACGACAAGTCAAAGAAAGTTGTTCTATAATGCAAATGAGATGCCAAAACAGCCTTTGTTTAATTGGTGAAAATGCACTATATAAACTCTATAAAAGACAAAGTGCTTGGGGTATCTGAATGTTCCCTGATCTTGAAAGTGCACATCCTGCAATTGTCCTACCCTTACAATGCCTCTGCAACACGATTTGCCTGAATGTGAAGTTTGGGAGAGCTATAGGACATCTTGAAGATGGTGAAAAACATGATTAGCAGACTGGAATTGTTTTCAGGAGACTGGAACAGTACGAGAAGGTTATTAGGGTAGGGTTTCCCCATCTGCCACAACAGCAAAAGATGACTGCTGCTTGACCTTACTGGCAAGAAGGAGCAGGTGCAGTAATGCAACAGAGTTGCGAGAGCAGCTTCTTGCTGCCACTGCCAATGACTGATATGCACCCAGACCATATGGTTCCATGGTGTTGAACTGCATGGATGGCAACCAATAGTATGCACACCTTTATCTGTTTAACACCATGGAAGGTAGGTTGTTGAGCATCGTCATTAGACCTGTGATAAATGGTTGACTGTACTATTCTCTGAATCACGGTTCAGTTATCAACCTGACAGTCATCATGTCCTGATCTGGCTTAAATGAAGGGACATGGGAGAATCCATGTTTCATGTGAGAAAGGGACTCTGGTGGTGGAATCATGGTTTGAACTGGCACCAGCATCAGTGGTTGTACTGAGCTCATCATCAGAAATAGATTAACTGACTGCTGTGAGATACAGAGATGAAGCCCTGCATCCTATAGTAGCACCCTATGCTGGAGGAGTGGCAGAGGGTCCCACAAGAACTGCTGGACAATCTGATCCTGTTCATGCCCCATCACTGTGGGTGTGTTTTTGCAAACCTGGGTGACCATACACCTACTGACCAGCAAATGTATGGCACTCTCATCCAGTTTGACATGATTCTGTTCACCCCCTGAATGCCACTTACTATTCAACCACAACAATTGAGTTTGCAATATTTGAGTTTGCTCATTTACATAATCGAACAACTGTCTTTTTTTTAATTGCTTCATATTCATTTTGAAATATCCCCAAATTTTTATAAGCAGTGTATAGGAAAGCCATCATAAACACAAGGGTAGTTGCTAGGTTCACAAATTACATTGCTTAACTCATTTGGGGATTGGGTGCTTTAACTCGCCTACTGATGGTTATCGGATGTAGGCGGACAGAAATAAAGAAAACAAAATGTTCAGAAAAAAATTTGGCAGTTATTGTGTTAATCATGGCATTTAAATTCTTGATAAGAAAATGTTGGTCGGCAACCACCACCTGATGCACCCGATAGCAGAGCAAAATGTTGACCGATATGACTGGTTGCTTGCAGTGTGGCCTGTACAATTTCCGGAGGAGGCTGAATTGCTTTAGATGTGGCGCAGCCAAAGCAGGTGAGTAGCTCCTTTACTTAAGTTTCTGTCAACCTGTCTGGATCGTTTAGAATCCAAATGTGCTATTTATATGCATAAATGTATTATGTTGATTCCTTATTCCAAAGTCTATAAGGTTTTGTATAGATTGAAAATAATGAGGTGGAATTTTCAGTGTTCTGAAAAACAGATTTGTCGCACGCCGATCACTATGCCGCATCCATATGCCGTAACTGACGGAAGTGATAAGTAGGCATAGTGTTGTAGGTGTTTGCAGTTTCAGAGATCGTCAGTTCCTCTCCAGCATTCACATTTGTGCATTGTGCACCTTGCAACTCGTTCATTCACGTGTAGCTAAGCAGTGTCCTGATGCTTTATGGCATTACTAAAAGGACGATGGGTTTGTTGAAATCAAATTTACAGATGGCAATTATATATATATATATATGCCTACTGAAACTTTCATTTATTTTTTTGTTTTCTTTACAACTTTTGTCATTTTCGCAATTTCATTAAATACAAAAGTGCAATTTTTACTATTGCTTATTTAATTGTAATTATTCTCTTAAAAGAAAAATGCTGTTTAAAAACCTAAAAATCAGAATGGTGGGAAAAAATACTAAATAAATAGAAATCGGGAAATAAGAGAATAAAAAGGGAATAACTGTTTAATAGGGCTCTACTATCTGGAGCTAGTCCTAGAACCAATCCCCTGCGTATATGGAGAGCGGCCTGTATGTGTTTAAAAAAAAAAGAAAAAGTTCTAGTTCCTGTATCTGTATTTATCACGTTATCCTTCAGATCCTAATGAGACCTATTCTTGTATGTTTCCTTAGATTCCGAGTCCACTGTAACAACTGGATCAACAGAAACCCAGCCCAGTGGGGATTACTATGGAGACAGTAATCATTCATATGCATTGTTTATACGGATTGCAAATAAATATTTAATACTATGTAATCTAACTATATATTTCTTTCGGTGTTGCAGCGATCATCTTAAGAAACATCGCTCCACTGTCCAGCGTGGAAGGCATCTTGACAGCCCTTGCACCACATGCCAACTTGTCTCCTAGCAACATACGTCTCATCAAAGACAAACAGACTGGGCATAACAGAGGCTTTGCTTTTGTTCAGCTCTCATCTCCTCTTGTAAGTGGCCAACCTTCCATACTTGGGGAAATGAACAATAGTTAATCATAGTAGTTCACCTGGGTGTGTCAGCCTATGCCATAATTTCTCTTCACAGTAAGTCTGCTAGCAATTCTTGATTTTAGAATCACCTTTCAGGATCTAGCTACAATAAAAACCGGCTGTATTTTCAGTTAATTTTAGGGTTAGTACTGATGTTCATAGACTGATCTCTTACTGCATTTGTAGGAGGCATCACAGCTCCTGACCATTCTGCAGGGTCTACAGCCACCTCTCAAACTCGATGGCAAGACCATTGGGTTTGACTACGCCAAGAGTGCAAGGAAGTATGTTGTTGTTTTTTTTTTTTTTCTCTTTTTTTTTTTCTTCTTCTTTTGTCATAACCTGTTTGATAGTCTTTTCTTTGTTAACTAGCAATGTACCTGATTTATAACCTGCTCTCTCTAGGGATTTGCTGTTACCTGATGGGAATCGTGTTAGTGCTTTCTCAGTAGCCAGCACTGCCATTGCTGCTGCCCAGTGGTCGTCTAGCCAGGTTCATACAGTCATAGCTTTTTGTGTTTCCTCTTATTTGCTGGTTTAATGGTTGAATCAGTGTTGAGGTCCTTGTTAATTTTCTTCTTAACAGTTGCAACAGAGCACAGAACCATCGGAGTACAGTTATCTGCAGGAAGGCTTCGTACCCTATTCACAGGTTAGCAGGTTTCCCCTTTGGTTTCCTGTGGTGAGTGGTGTCAGTGGAGACAGTATCAAAAATGAGTTTCTTCCCCCTCCTGTAGGAATATCAGACGCAGTACCACCAGCAGCCTGGAACAACAGACCCATCTCAGGCCAATGGCATTCTTGGAGGTAAGACAGAAGCGATTAAGGAGAGAGAACATTAAGGTTTAGTAATGTTTTAAAAACTTAAAGAAACTTATCTATTTCTTGTTGTACTGTTACAATTACATATTTAAACCTGTATGAATCTAATATTGCTGGAAAAGTCACCCCTTCCAGTTATGGACTAGCACTCAGTTTAGGTTAAATGCTTGTTTGCTCTCCATGTTCTCTGGACCCTGTATGACCAGGATAAATGGGGTTAAAATGTGGAAAAACAATGACGCCGTTTAACAACCCTCCAATAAATGTCTATTTGCATTAACAACAAGATCTTAAAAATGATAATCGAAATATCTAATATCTAGAGCAATAATAGAATGATTTGTCTTAGTTTTGGATGCCATAAACAGCTTTTCACCTCAACAACCATTCTATGCTGGGCATCCAAAAGCACCTGTGGGAGTTTGAACAGCAGCAGTGTGCTCGCTTGCTCATTAGCTCACATTTTAAGTATAGACTTTTCCAACTTGCTTGATGTGTAGAGACTCTTTTGGAGGTCTGGACATCCACCTCGTGTCCGCATGGTTTTACACTGGGTACTCCGGTTTCCTCTACCCTTGTTCTTCAATACTTTTTAAATATAGTTGTAAAATTACCCTTTAGCATGAAAAGACTGCGACAACATCCGTTTTGGTCAAAAACCTGTTCCATGAAACACAATTCAGATGTTAAACGGGGGTGTACGTGTAGCTCGACTAGTAAACAGCCAGTGGAATGTCTTCACTCTGTGTGTGTCTGTGTAGCTGCTCCTGGATTGAAGGTACTCTCTACTGCTGGAGCAGTCGTCATCTCCCAGGGTGCTCAGGTTTATCCGCCTCAAATCGTTATCCAGCCAGCCACACAGGTGAGACTGTCTATCGACCGTCCATCATTCTTCAGCTTGATCATTTTGTACTCTCGGTCTTTACAACGGATTACCTCGTGTTTTAGGCCATACAGCCTGCGACCATAATAGCAGCTGCCACCATCTCAGCCCCAGCAACATCTCTTGCCCTCACAGCTACCACTACAGCCACGACTTCAGCCATCTCTACATCTTCCACATCAGATGCTAAAACCCGTAAGGTTTAAGCCAATGTACAGATTGATCAGTAAACTTTTCTGTGCACCGTATTTATTACCTTTTTTCTTTCTTAGCTGCTCCTGATCCTTCCAGCTACCAGTATGATGAAGCTTCTGGTTATTACTATGACTCTCAAACTGGTCTCTATTATGATCCCAACACGCATGTAGGTCACCACACGCGCACTTTTTGCCCCAAAACCCAAAGCTGAATGTTTTAGCTCAACTCGTTTGTTATAGAAGTCAAGAAGTCAAGAAGTATATTTATCAGTTGTTGGTGTGTGTTTTTTTTTCCTCTTTCTTTTTTTCTCTTATGTTAACCATTCTTGTGGGGTTTTTTGTGTTTCAGTACTACTACAATTCATACACGCAGCAGTACCTGTACTGGGACAGTGACAAACAGGCGTATGTGCCTGCAGCTGATAATGGTGGCAATGCACAGGCCCCTGCTGCCACTACCTCTACCCCTGCTAAAGAAGGCAAGGAGAAAAAGGAAAAGCCCAAGAGCAAAACTGCCCAACAGGTACCATTTGTCTTTGGATCCTCAATAAATTACTTTTGATAATTCAGCAGAGGTTTCTGATGGAATTAATGTACATTTTGCCAGGATAAAGTTTTATGCAAAAATCTTATACCAAATTGGATTACATAGGTTTTATCAATTGCATGAAGATCATATACCATTATTTTCCAGTCTCTTTATTAGAGAACAGTCATAAACAGGAAATATGTGCAGTGTTAAGAAACTGAAAAGGAAATCAATTAACACTTCAATTAACACTTGACCCTTTATGTGGTCATTACACCATCTGGCTAAAAAAAAAAATCTAATCATGACCTAAGAATGTTGCTCAGCACTGTATATGTGAGGGGCTCTGGCAAAAGCCAGCGCTTCGCACCAGGACAGAAACCGAGCCACGGCCAGCTAAAGCCAAAAAATATCAATAGCTTTACAATAGTGAGGAGAATGTTTTTTCAAAAATATCACCTTTGAATAAATGCCGATACCCTCGATACATACATGCTCAAGCATGATGAAAAGCACAAACAAATGTACCCAGTTTACTATTTATTTTGAAGTTTCCCTTTAGGGAAGCGCTAAAAGCCACCCCTAAAAAATGTTCCTTTCAACGTTACCTATCTATATATGCATGCTGAATAAATCGATTTCGTCCAAACAGCTTATCCAATGATGGTATGCAAATATCATATATAATTATCATCGTAACCTCTGCAATTTTTATCCTATTCTAAACATTTTCAGTTTTGTAAAGCCATGTCCTTTGTTATTAGATAAAGCATTGTCAATGTTTGCGAGAAGACCTTGTTTATTCCAGAGCCCTTCACATATGTTCTGAAATTGACACCTGTTTAGATTGCGAAGGATATGGAGCGATGGGCAAAGAGCTTAAACAAGCAGAAGGAGAACTTTAAGAGTAGCTTTCAGCCGATCAGTCAGGAGGAGAGGAAGGAGGCTGCAGCTGCTGATGCTGGGTTCACACTCTTTGAGAAAAAGGTACCTTACAGTAATGTACTTATGTACAGGTATGCACTGCTTAGCAACCAAACTACATTTTAGGGAAAGGGTCACTTAACAAAATGGACGTTGACCGAAAATGACTATAGTTTCAAAGTTAATGCGACTGTAATGCAAGTATTAGGTCAATGCACATTAAAACATCTAAACACAGAGATACCACTGGAAACCTCAGTGTTATACACATGATAAATTAAGTTAATTGGCTGTTTATGGCCAATGTGTCCATAGTAAAGATCTCAGTTTAGCAGTTTAGATCTCCATCGTTAAAAACATACATGGATCCAAAGGGTTGTTAAACGGCACATATTCTGTACCAGTATATCTGAAGAACCTTACAGTCAGTGCCGTTCTTTACCCATGTATGAAAAGCATGTTGAGATGATTTGTTGTGTAGCAGGGAGGTGGTTTGGAGAGGCTTGTAGCAGAAGCAGTGAAGAATATCGAAGAGGAAAGCTCATCTACAAAGGTTAGTTGCAGCTTTTCAACTCAAGAGCTACACATGGTACGTTTGCCTCTGTGCTTGAGTTCCATCGTGTGCTAATCACTCATTAACTCTGCAGGTAGGTCTTGTGGCAGCTTATAGTGGTGACAGCGAGCCAGAGGAAGTGCCGGAAGCAGAGGACAAGCTGGATCAACTGATGGACTGGAAGAGAATGGCCTGCTTACTATGCAGGAGACAGTTTCCTAGTAAAGACGCCCTGACCCGCCACCAACAGCTATCAGACCTGCACAAGGTCAGTTAGGCTCATTTGGTTTGAACAGATTGAGGGAGGAAAAAAAGAGTATGTCGAAGCTTATGCAGTGCTTTAATTAACAGCAAAACCTGGAGGTTTACAGAAGATCCAAGCTGAGTGAGGCAGAGCTGGAGGAGCTGGAAAGGAAAGAGACGGAGGTCAGGGGCTTCACTGTATACACATCTCCATATCACCTGAAGATGAATTTACTTCACTAACCAAAGTTTTTTCACCATTATTTGTATGAGCAGATGAAGTACAGAGACCGAGCAGCTGAGAGGAGGGAGAAGTATGGTATTCCTGAACCTCCTGCACCCAAGAAGAGAAAGTTTACCCAGCCTGCACCAGCAGTGTAAGCTAACACTTTTAGCTTGATACAGACATTGTAATGGGGATTATACAGCAGTTAGTTCCGACCTCACCGTGATATTTCTGATAACAGCAAAACAGTGCGGTATCACTCTGCCGACACATTCCCAAGTAACCACAAGCTTTATTCAGACACACAGACTAATAAATATCTACATTATGTTGTGTTGTTTTGGTCCCTTTTGCTCTTAATCTTTGTGTATCTGCACATTGTAAGAACTAACCTTACTTAATAGGAAGATTGTAATGCATGCCTTTAGAAATGTTTTTGCCACAAATAAATAAACAAAAGCATTATTCTGAATGAAGAGATGACCTGCGTTCCATAACTAATGCTTCGTTCAAGAATTGCCAACCAACGATTGTGCCAATAACAGCAGTTTCTTGTCTGAACTTGGCGGTCCTTTGAAACATTTTAAGTAGCTACATTTAGCACTGAGCTAGTATCAGGAAGTCACAATATTCAAATGACCAGCACTCAACATTTTTATGTATATTCAGATCAAACCGACCTGATTCTTCTAGTGCCAAGGCAGGGCAGGGATTTGTTATGGTTGAATAGCAGCAGCACATTTGTTGTGGACATACTTTTTGGTGGAAGGTATTGGCAGCCTGAAATCATATTCAGTATTAAATTCAGGGCTGTTTATTTAAAAAAAAAAAAAAACTTGTATAAAGGCATTAGACCCTTATTACGAATAACGCATCGGCTGAATTTAAGTAAACCCCCACATGTTCTGTTGCTTGATTAAAATCTGTTGTAGAATCTTGATTCAGACAGTTTAATACAAGTCAGTTTATTTTTTGGACAGGAATTATGAGCAGCCCACCAAAGATGGACTGAACAGTGACAACATAGGTAATAAGATGCTGCAGGCTATGGGCTGGAAGGAGGGAAAAGGCCTCGGCAGGAATCAGCAAGGCATCACGACACCTATTGAAGTGAGTGACTCTGTCATGAAATGAGGGTTGCTACCTTCTCTCATATAGGGGTCTGTTAAAAATCTAAAATTTACTTATTTTATCCATTTATATCCGCAGGCGCAGATGAGAGCAAAGGGTGCAGGTCTTGGTACCAAGGGAAGTAATTACACGCTCTCAGCTTCTGACACCTACAAGGATGCAGTACGCAAAGCCATGTTTGCTCGATTCACTGAAATCGAATAAGCTTTTGTACTTAATTTTCAGTGGTTAGTAAGAAGAACTCAAGTTGCACTCAAGTTGAGTTTGTGTATATATGTACAGGATGTGTTTCAGATCTCTTTTCCCCTCTGGTGGATTGTTTGTCCTCGAGTATGGTCAGAAAACTGTAAAGTTTGTACTTTTTTTTTTTGAGAATAAATGATATAACAAAAGATGTACTACTTTGATTGCATATATTGTTTATGTTGAGTATTCATTTTTAAAAGTGAAGATTGTAACACCACGTGGTTTTAGTATATTGGTTATTTGACATGCCATGTTTATTTGCACAGCAGGGTGGCACAAGTGGTTAGCATTGTCATCTCGCAGTCCGTGAGATTTAATGATTTGATACCAACACCAGACTGAGACTGTCTGTGTATGCACTTGCACTGTCTGTCTGGATATTGTCTGGGCACTCCAGTTTCCTCCCACATTCAAAAGACATGTTATGATAATTGGATAATTGGTCTTTCTAATTAAGTGATTGCTCCTGTCATGGCTATAGCCATCGATTCTTAAATGACATTTAATGACTACGTTACGTTCTGTGAAAGAGGCACCTAATGGACGTTGACCAGACATTACCATAATCAAATCTAAATTATTTTTTGCAAAGAACTTGATGGAAATGATGCGGAAATGCCTCTGAGATCATGTTCAAAGTGGTTTAAAGGACTGATAATGTTCTTTGATGGAAGTCAAAAAATGCCTTGATAGACAGTATTACAAACCTGGATGATCAGCCTATATGAAATTCCCTGGAGAAACCATGTCTATGGAAAATGATTCCAAGAGAAGTAACTTAAGATAACTACACTGACCTACTACAACTTGAGAGGAAAAATAAATGAATATTTCCCTTTTTACTTAAGGTTGTGATAAATCAACGTGCATTAATACTGGTGACAGGGACAGTAGCAAATAAGCAACAAAACATGCACCGAAAGTTACTGCAACCAGCAGTATTTGTAAGCGATGTCATACAAAAATGAGCTAAAAGCTGCTCTGAATTACTGCAACTGTGACACAAACTATAAATTAAGTCTTCTGGTCCTTGACTTTTGCTTCTGCTTGTGAGTCAACATTGCTGACTGCAAGGAGTGTTGTTTCCTATAATAGTTTATTCACCATTTGGAAGGTGATTTCAAAACATCAATTGAGAAATTGATTACCATCTTGGCTTTTCTGATCCTAGTTGTTAGGTGTTTGAAGTAATGGTTCAGTGGGGCTCCTCGCAGATGGTGAATAAGCTCTCGACAGCCCAGACAGTCCACCAGCTCTTGATCCAATGACGAGCATGAGCAGCTCAGTTTTATTGTCCACCATACAGACACGTGGCACCTTTACCACACATCCCTGCCTCTGGGCCATTTTCAGGTGCTTAGCAGAAAGAAATTATTATATTTATTTTTTTTTACATAAGCAACCTTGGGTTTGTGAAAGGCGCTATATAAGATGAACTTATATTTACCTCGTATTGTCTTTAGCGACAATAGTCAGGTTTGAGTATGGAGGATTTGTGGCGAGTGCTTCAATCCTGCCTTTGCTGCCAGTCCTTCCCCATTTGCTGGTGAGATGATCTGGGGATCCATCAAATTAGACAGTTGGTCACCAAGTAGTGATGTGTACTGGACAACTTGTGCTCATGTGTGACCTCATAATGGCTGGGCTTCCAAGGGGCATATTCAGCAGGATTATGTAAGTAATATTTACCAGAATGCAACCCATCCCAGATCACCAGATTTATTGCCAATCGGGCAATTTATTGCCAATATGGGACCAGCTGGGACATCAGTTTCGGCAATCTATGACTGCAGGATGTACAGGCCCAGCTACAATATCTGTGGGCTACTGTGCCACAGGATTCCCTATAGAACACGTTTGCTTTCATTCCGAACCGTATCTCATCTTGTGTCCAGGCTAGAAGCGACCTAACCTTTCAGTTGTACAGTTTTCTCCAACAAACCAATCTTTTCAATGTAAAATCTGAATCACTTGTATTTTTTCATATAATGGTTAATGCTCCTACTTATTCATCAGTGGTAGCTGCTGGTCTTTCAAAGAGGGGAAGCGGATTGTCAGCTTACATCATAACATTTGTCAATTTATTTACACGGAAATTCCCTCTATTCCTTTTCAAGAAAATGATCACCCCATCGTACGAAGAAGGCGTCTTTTCCAGGGATTGTCAGCTAAATGTCTAGCAGATCTAAGTTGCTTAGACGGCCTTGGGCCATTGTGTTGTGGGTGTCAGACTTATGATTCCGACAACTGATTCTCATCATGTGGAAGCTCAGTGTCCAGGTCAGTCGAGGCCAGCCCGCAGCTCCATAAACCTCCAGGGATGCTGAGCGTACGGAGGCGGGACAAAATTGTGGCTTTTATCCAATGTTATTGAGTTTCAAGGCAATGAAAATGCATTGACCATAGACCATATAAGAAAACAATTTCTTGAAATCTATGGCATTGATACCATGCCATACACTGTGGGTCTAAAGTCTGAGACCACAGTTTCTATTTCGCGTTCTTGAATTTACTAACAATGTTTTTTTCTCGTGACAAATCATGCAATAAGAAATGTAACATTTATTTATCTACTTTTAGGACGTGAATCCAACAATGCTTTAGGTCATATTTATACAGAATTACAAAATTCCCCAAGCACCACTGTATGTACAATTACAGCCACAATAACCTGTTTTTACACAAACTGTTGCAATAACTAAAGAAAATCCATTTCGAGGCAGTATGCAGGCAGAAATGCCTTGTTAATGAGATTTCAACAGAGAAAAGCCAGACTGGGTCGAGTTGGCAGAAGATCAACGGTACGTTCGATAACAACCCAGTGCAATTGCAGTAACAACAGCAGAAGACCATGCTAGGTTCTAGAGCAGAAGGTGCAGTGGGCACATTCTCACACTTGTTAACTTGGATACTGGGGGCCATGCACTTGCCTGGTTCTGGTCATGCTTACACAAGATCGCCCTACCAGGTAGCATGTTAAGGCTTTCGCCCCTTCAAGGGATTACTAAATAGCCCTTACACTTCAGAGGCCAGTTCTTGTTCCACTGTGATTCCATATCCACCTACAGGCTCTCATCATTTCCAGGTTTCATTACTGCATCAATTTGCTGGCTGTTCCACTACAGAGCATTTAGACATGCTTTAGCCTGTCTGCTTCCCATCCTAAGGTTTGAATCTGTCACTGCTTTAATGAGATCTCTCACTTCCTGTTACAGCCAGGATTAAATATAACATTTGTCCTGGATTTTCAGATTTCAAAATGTTCTGCAAACCCTTTTAAAATGTCTACATTTTTGCACAAATATGTATTTATAAACACATTTCCACACAGGTCCTAAACTGTGATAAAGAGAACCCGAGTAAAGAAATACAACAAAAGCTTCAAACTTGGCTGTTTAATTATTGAGGAAAATGGTCAAATTTTACATATCTGTAAGTGGCACAAGTTTGTGGTGCAACTCCCTTGTGCTGAAATAACAACTAAATGTTTCCAGTAACTGTTGATAAGTCCTTCACATCAGTTTGGAGGAATTTCAGCCCATTCCTTCATACAGAACAGAGCTTCAGCTGTTAAATGTTGGTTGGTTTGATTCACTTCAAGTTTCCGTTTCTATAGGTTTCTAGCATTTTTATTCATCTAAGGAAATGACTTTGACTTGTCCATTCCAAAACGTTACCTTTCTTCTTCTTTTACCAGATAAACTATTTGTTTGTTGTCTTTATTGTGTAACCCACATTCTTTTGAGATGCAGTTCACAAACAGATCTGCTGACATGTATCCCTTAGAATTTGCTGGTACAGTGTAATTCATGGCCGGCACGTGACTCGGTTGGTAGCACTGTACAATAACAGCGAAGAAAGTCCTGGGTTCGATCCCACGTGAACTGGTCAGGTTCTGTGTGTGGTTTCCGTGCTCTCCCCGTGTCTGAGTGGGTTCACTCCGGGTGCTCTGGTTTTTCCCACAGTGCAAAGACATCTTATGGTAATTGGTGTCTCTAAAGTGCCCCTAGTGTGTGAGTGTATGTGCCCTATAATGGATTGGTGCCCTGTCTATGGTTGTTCCTGCCTTGCAGGATATGCTGCCAGCTGCCGGTTCTCCAGTGACCATGTTCAGGGTCAAGCGGATAAGAATATGAATGAATCCATCTGTGATGGCAACCCATTCTGCTGTAGTCATGTATCACAGATCAGATAAGGTTCTAATGGACAGTAGTGTTTTAATTTCTCCTGAAATAACAGTTTTTATTTAATGAAAAAGTTGTATTTCCATTTCCATTAACCTTCTGATGTCCGACTACCACATGTCATGGCAGCTCCTTGTACCCTGCCATAAACACCATTGTTGTTTACTGTTTTTCTGATGGAGGATTCATGAACATGAATGCCTTTAGTTGCTTAGAAGTTACCCTGCGTTACTTTGTGATCTATGTGACCGGAAAATTACACGCCTTGATCTTACTGATCTTTGTTGGTCCTGGACAGGGTAACAATGGTCCCAATTTGTACATGATCTATGTACAAATCTACATGACTATGATTGTTTACTGGTGTGGTACAAGCTCTTTAGGATTGATTTTACAACCTTTTTCAGCGACCCTTGTTCCTGAGATCCTCAGAACTCTTCTTTGTCATGAAATTCCGTACTTTCACAAAAACTCTGTGAATATCATGATTGATAGATCCCTATCCTCTAAATAGAACAGAGTCTCCACCCATACCCAATTTTCTTTCCATCAAATGAAAATGTTTAATCATTCAAACAATCATCTTCAGTAGTGTCAGACTTTCACATAAGCTATAGACTTTACTCATATGAAACATTAAGCTTTGATACTTTCCTGTTCTGATGCATGCAGAGAATAGTTTCAGTCCAACAGTTAGCAAAACAAATCTGTGTCCAACTGCAGTGATTTGTACATAACCACCCCATGATGCCTCATCTGACGTCAGATGCAACGTTGACATTTGTACAGAGAGTAAATGCGATCAGTGGTCTGTGACATAGGGTCATTGCTCGAGCAGGTTTTCCCCATTGCAGTTCATTCGTGTCATTGCTGTTGATTTTGGTTCCACATATCCTTGACAAGCTTAGTGCAACTAGTGATTGAGCAAAGGGGTATGGATAATTGAATTTTGTGTTTTTATGTAAAAATTGGTACATAGTTTTCTCATACGTATATGAGTAAGAGTACTTATATTAGTAAAGTAAGGAGTCACTATGGACCATATTCATAACAGAGTTGCTCTTAGTGATGAAATTAGAACTGTATGCATTTCATTCTTTAAAGGTACAAATAGATCCTAGTAAAGATAAAAGCTACAATGCATTTTAACCCCTAAAAGAGCTCCCGATGTAAAACCGTGTGCAGGAATAATGTTTGTGGTTGACCTTATTAGAGATAAGCTATCTATCCAATGCCAAAATGAAAGCTACATATGAATCAAACAACCAGCATTACCTCCCCCTTTACTGACGTATTTACTACTCTCTAAAGTCATCTGTCTGACCTGTTCTGCCCTTAGTGTTGTCATTTCTGTAACCAAAAATATAGTCAGTTTATATTCACGCTTCATGTTCATTGCTCCGAACTCATAAAACATCTCTGGACTTTTACAGGCCAGAGGTGGGGTTGGGGGGGGGAACTAAACTTCTGACTTGCAACTTAACTCGCATGCTAGAGAACTGACTCTGACATATTTTCCCAGCAGTGTTCATAAAATAGTTCACAACTACAATTGAAAGTGAATGTATTGCCATCAAGTGAGTATAGTCTAACCAAGGTCATAATCAAGTCTAATCATAGTCTAGTCTAATCTTTTGACATAAATGACACGTTAATTTCTCTGCTCTGACACTACAACTAAATCAGACAGGACCACACATTACATGTTGTGAATGCAGTATTTGAGGTCAACACAATTAGTTTGCTTGCAGGTAGGTTGCATAGCTATGCTATGTTAATAGCATAAAGGATAGCACCCACAATAACTAATTTACCTGAGGTTTTTTGGCGTTTTGTTTTGGTAAATACCATTTCTTAAAACTTACACAACACTATTAATTTACTTTAAGTTGTCAGTAGTGGTTTGTTTTAGTAGCTTACACATATTCCTTTAAAACTTTAGCCAAACTTGCTAGGGGGTGTGTTAGTACTCATGGCATGGGTAACTTACACATCTGTGAAGGCATCATTAATGCTGAAAGGTACATACAGGTTTTGGAGCAACATATGGTGCCATCCAACGTCTTTTTCAGGGACATTCCTGTTTATTTCAGCAAGACAAACCACATTCTGCACGTGTTACAACAGCCTGGCTTCATAGTAAAAGAGAGTGGGTACCTGACTAGCCTGCCTGCAGTCCACACCTGTCTCTCATTGAAAATGTGTAGCACCTTATGAAGTGAATTATTATTATATTATTATTATTATTATTATTATTAGTAGTAGTAGTAGTATTACTGAAGTTGTACATCAACCAAAAAAGGAAAAGAATTCCACCTACAAAGCTTCAACAATTAGTGTCCTCAGTTCCCAAATGCTTATTGAGTGCTGTTAAAAGAAAAGGTGATGTAACACAGCGGTAAACATATCCTGTTGGCAAATTCAGTGAAATTCAGTGAGTGAATATTTGAACAAAATGTATCCATTTAAACATTAAATATCTTGTCTATGTATTGTATTGAATATGATTTGAATATGGGTTGAAAAGGATTTGCAAATCATGTATTGATTAATGTTTTTATTTATGTTTTACACATTGTCCCAACTTAATTGGAATTGGGGTTGTGGATATAATGTGGATATACCCACTCATGACATTATACACTTCTACTTCACTTCTTTCTCTGGATAAAGGTGACTACAAATATGGAGTTACGAGGTTGTATGGTTAAAATAGAGATAAAAGAATTATAAAAAAAATGTCATATAAGTTTTAATATGTTAAAGTTGCTAAACGTGACAAGTGTAAAAAGTTTTTTTTTTCCCTCCAGGTTGTGGTGCGTATGTATTTTTAAAAATATGTATAATTCTTTGTGCGACACCTCTGTTCTTACGGGTGTGAACAACTTGCTTCCTGTTTGACAAAGTTCACCAATCTCCTTTTATTAGATCATAACTGACAGTGAGGAAAAATGTCTTTCATTGTCTTATCTGAATGACCTCAGGTTTTTTTTTTTGCTTATTGCTTTTACTCAATGAACTCATTTTATTTTGACAGCTTCAATGGACATCAATCAATTTACAGTTTCCCTTCAGCTGGAAGGCGCTACGTGAATAATGTCCAATATTTTTCTCTTCAGGTGTGTTAATGTTTAATTATACAACACTGCAAGTCTCAGGTCACCATTAAATTAGTTGTTTCAACATTAGATTAATGATCATATATAACATATTGTCCATGACTGGTTCATCACTCCTCAATGCTCTTTTCCACTGACTTCATTCCAATCTCTCTGATACTTTAGCATATCATCAAAGTGCTCTATTGGCTGATACCCTTCCAAAAACACTATTAACACCGTTGTAATTTATGGAATACTTATTGGTATTCCAATGAATTTGGTAGGTGCTGCTAATGATTAAGGGGACAGCAACAGGTCCCTGGACCTTGCCACTAAAGACTATAGGAGTTATTAATTTTTTTATTAATTAGTTTTCTAATACTGCATACAAATTACTAAGAGATATAATTATATATGGTCATTGTAACATTGCTACAACATATGGTATATCTAACCTATTGGACTTATTTTTGAAAAGGAATGCACTGATCTGTGAAAATACAATTCACTGGGATGTCAGGTGTCACTGTACATTTACAGTAAATTAAAAGTCCTTATGTGATCCATAAAAGGTGCTGCGTCATATAGTGTTTTCTACAGATGTGCACCGTTTAACGTCTGCATTACGTTAGGTGAAATAAGACACTGACGGACATGGATGTTGACCAAACATTACCACAGTCACATAGCAGTTTGGATACTTTGCACAGTGTTTAATTTTAAGCAACAATATTAATTCAAAATACAATATGAAAACATTTAATAAACGTAATAAAACTTGAAACACATTGAAAATAAAGTACAAAAATAATACCATGTTTTATTTGTATTTGATGTGTACCTTTCAATTGTTATGTGAGGGTGTCCCAGGGATCTCGCATGGCCATTCCTAGTCGAGCCAAATCCCCGGGATACCCCACAGGGTTTAACCGCAGCCCAAGATGCGAATCCGTTGAAATGGCTTCGGTGCCGAGGGTCCACAGAACCGTGGTGGGCGGTGAGGGTTCGCAAATGGCTCTGGTGCCAAGGGTCCGCGTAATGACTCTGGTGCCGGGGGGGTCCTCCAAAACGGGTCCACAAAACCTGCCTTGGTGCCAGAGGTCCACAAAAATGGCATGAATGCTGAGGGTCCACACGACGGCGTTAATAATAAAATTAACAGAAACTAAAAAGAGCCTGAGCAAAAAGAAAGTAAACAAAAATGTGGGTAAAAAAAAGAAACGGCTTTCTGAAGCCGGGGATCCAAGGACAGCCTTAAATGGCAGAGGATCCAGGGACTGCCCTTTACGGCCGCGGATCCGGGGTCAGTCCCCATCAGCCGCGATTCCAAGCCGCGCAGTCAACTGCAGGGTACCAGAGCGGCTTTTAAAAAATCTGAACTAAACTAAACGAGCGTTAACATAATTATAATATATATTATAGATTTATCCTATTCTTGATTTCTTATAATTATTTAAGACTTCAGATGTTAAACCAATTGATTGGATAACATTTAAATTACGCTTACCTGTTTATAAACTATATAAATCAAACTAAATATGCAACTTAAAAAAATCACAACAATATAAAGATTTTAGAAAAAAAAGGGGTGGAAGTGTCATTCAGTCCCCAAATAAATAGTAATACGTTACAGCATTTGGCAGATGAGCTTATCCAGAGCAAATTGAACTGAGTAGTTGAAGGTTATGGGTCTTACTAGAACTCCCAAAGTGAGACATCAGTGGAGCCAGGATTTTTAAACTTGTAATGTTCTAATCAGATATATGGCACCAACCAATGCATCATTTTTAGAATGACTCGTCAAGCAATATTATTGGTATATTACTCTTTTGCTTATTTAAATGTGTTTGTGAAACACTGTTTGATTATAATAAAGCTTATTATTATTATTATTATTATTATTATTATTATTATTATTATATAAAAGACTGTCCTGTATAGATGAAGTCACAGATACGAAAGAATGAAATGCCCACAGAGAGTCCAGTCGCCTTCAACCTGGAAATTTCAGACTACCGTGACCTGGAAGACTGAGAACTTGCATAGATATATTTCCCAGAGGCCTTCTGCCTCTTTACACTAAGGAGAACAGGGACTTGAAAGTTGTTGAAATGTAACGAAAAAGTCAAAAGTATAGTTGATCTAAAGAGGCTATATCACAATGCAGCTGCAGTTGTACTATATTAAATTGGTTGAAATCAGCAGGTATCAGCTATGAAAGTGATCTGATAATAAGCACTTTAATATGGTAAAAAAAAACATGAGGAAACTGTGGCTGTCACGTTCAGAAGTCCTGCCCAGCTGCTGTTTTTCTCCGTAATGGAAAATTAATTGCTTAGGCTTTCAGCTCTGGAGGGAGGTAAGAAGCTGCGCTCAGAATCTAATGAGCTGGCATGGCAACCAATTTTAGTATTGGATTGTGCATGAGCTTGAGCATTGTTTTGCGTAGGAGCTTGAAACTAGACATGAATCATTGTATCATTGCCATATAATACAAGATTATTTGCACTAGTGCAAATTTTGCACATACAAACTGACCCACATACAACCCCAAATCCAAAATCTTATTTCTTATAAGAGTACAAATACTCGTATTATTTCTTACATTTACTGTGCCTTTTATTTGATTGCAGACACTAGTCAAACTCATTTAATTTGTTAATAAACATCTATTCCTGGATTTCACCTGCAACACATTCAAGAAGTCGGGACAGTAAAGCATTTACCATTTTGTAAGATTGCCATGCCTTCTCAAAACTTTAAATACATTTTGGCACCAAGGATAGAAAGTGTTTTCAAGTTATTTGACCTATTTCTTCCTGCAAACACATCTTAAGGCCCAGATAAATCCATGCACATGTTAGGATTCTCTTTTGCCCTGTAACATTTTAAGAGGCATTTGTGAATGTAACCCGGTATTGTAGTGCTTGACAAAGGTCTGCCAAAGTAATCCATCATGGATCCATGTGATTATATCAGCTGTTGTTAAATGACGGTTCTTGGTTGCAGTGATTACGATTGACTACGATTATAAATCATTATTTATTTATTTACCTCATTATTAGTTCTTAATTCTTCGCTCCCCCAATGAAATGGATGTTTATATATTTTAAAATGAAGCTGACCAGACGAACATTAATTATGAAATAACTTGCCTGGGTTTATAATCACTGCAATGAAAGTCAAAGTAAATGTAAGACACTGCATTTCTTATTTGTCCTATTTGTATTATACTTTTTCTGATTTCAGTTTTACACTTCTCTATGTACTGCTTCGGCTTTGTATGCAGGTTGATATGGGGATCTGCTCAATAACCCACCTATGTTTGAACGTCAGGCAGCATTCCTTGGCACAAATAGAATGAAGACAGCTGCACTAAGCAAAGCATATCATAGCCAGGCCTCCATGCACAGACCCTGGACTTGTGCCAGACCTATATATATATATATATATATTTAAAGCTGATAGGGATTATGAAGCAATGTGACACAGAGTATGGTTTGCGTCCTAGTTAGAATCTATTGTTGGAAGACTTTGTGATAAATAGTATCATAAACAGTAACATAAGCACAATTTAACATGGGGTGAAGGGACATGGGGGGGGGGTATTTTGTTGCCACCATATTTTTTTGTGGAGAATCACTTGTGTAACAGCATGTTACAGAAACCATTCCAGGTGCTTTCTTGCAAAGTCACCAAGGTCATGTGGAAAAATTCTTGCTATTAAATTTTCAGGTGACACTGTATTGACTGTGTTGTATATGATGTACTGTATCTTAAATATGCTGTACGTGTATACGAGTTAAGACCATAAATAGTTTTTCTTAAACTTACATATCAATATCAATATTCAGTGAACAGGAGTGAATCCCTATTACTATTTTATTAAAACATCATTTATTATTAAGTATTATTAAATACTATTTTACCATTTGGTTTGAAGACGTAAATGAGTTTCTCATTGATTTTTTTGTTTATTTTGCTACAACTTTGCTACATTTCCTCTTACTTTTATTTCAATGCAGCCAGCCAGAACCTGAGATATTACATGTTTTCTCTGGTCAACTTCATTTAATTTGTGGATAAACAGCCATCCCTGCATTTCTGGCCTGTAACACATTAACAAAATGGGATGGTGTCAATTAAGGGTTAGCAATGTAAAAAGAAAAACACTCAATAATTGTGTGATTTCAAACAGATGACTATAATCATGAATTGGTACAAGAGCAGCATCCAAGTAAGTCTGAGTCCCTGAAGAGTGCAGATGGGCAGAGGTTCACCAGTTTGTCAACGAATAAATGAAAATTCTTTTTCATTGTTTAAAAACAATGTACCTTAATGAAAGCATGGAAGGGGTTTCCATATTTCCCTCTACATTTCATATTATTATTAATTGATTCAAATAATCAGGTGGAATTTCAGCGCCTAAAGTCCGAAGGTGGAAATTTAAGCCAATTGAATGTGATCTTCAATCCCTCAGACGGCACCTCTTCAAAATCCACCATACAACAATAGCTGATGTAACCACATGGGAACAAGATAACTTTGGCACCCTTTATCAAGCATTACAATACATGGCCAGAAGTGGCATCAACTTCTCTGGGCTTGGAAATGTGTATTGTTTTAAGACAGTATCAGTATTCCAGATCTTTTTTCGTAAAAATGGACGCCATGTGCTCTGGGTCAAATAGGAAAAGGATCACTGGGCTGTGTCAGTGACCTTGAAATATGTAAATACCTGCCAGGGTTTCTTTGATGTTCATTGTTTTTAAACATTTCAATGATTTTCTCACACATTTGTTTACCACGGAAGACCATCTGCCAATCTTTGCTCCTCAAACACTCAGCTTTTCCTGAATGCTGCTTTTGTACCAAATCATGATGATAATCACCTGTTGACACAAAATCATATAACCACTGGTCTACATTTAAAAAAAAGTTACCTGTTGACCTAATTGTTTTTGCTAATTTTATGAAAGTTGCTGGTTCCAAATATAACATAAAAAACATGCAATATGTCAAATTTTTTTCACAAATGAAAATTATTTGATTAAAAATTATACATGAATATCAAGTGTTAGTTCTAAAATAGCGATAGCACGTAATATATTTGTTTCATGCAATAAACTATTGTAATTATTAATTTTTATACTGTCTCAACTTCTTCTGATATGGAGTTGTATATAACCTCCTGTTTTCACAGACTTTCAAGCACCACTGCCCATGTAACTTGCATATTTTTTTTTGAGTTGAGAAGCTTATCATTAGTCCAAGAATCATGTTACATCTATAAGCAATTCCTGACAATGTACTGAACAAGTCTTCGTGAATATGTTTCTCACTGATCATGTATATATTTACACTTTCTTGGCACTGTGCTCAGACCTCTTACTCCCATACATACAGAACAGGCTGTAGTGTTCCAAATTAATTCCCGGACACAAGGTGCAAAGGCTAGGCATACAACAAAACATGTGAGTTGCAGTTCAGTCTGAACATTGGTGGAAAAAGTACATACTGAGCTTTAGCTTGACCTAGACACACTGACTCCAGTGTGTAAATAACTACTTTGATCTGTCTGTTTGAATCCCATACATGTTTGAATGCTGCTGTAATTTATTTCTCTCGCTAGAGTTTCCCCCTGTGTTGTGTCACAGGTCCCATACAATGATTTAGCTCAGTGTTACTAGTTCATAGCTATATTTATGGTGGACAGACTTGCTCTCGGATTAGTGAAGCATAGAAGAACTATTTTACTTTGTAACACTAATGGGTGAACATGGCCTTGCCACAAAGTGCATATCCTCATCTGCATAACCCCTTTTTGGTTCCCAATTTGATCCTGACCTCCCCTCAGACCAATTGTGTCCAATGTCCAGATGTGAGCCATGTGAGGCCAGGCCTGGCTCGAAATGAAGCACCCACCACTTTATAAGTGACTGTGTTCAGTCATGAAAATATCAAACCGGTGTCCAATCTGTAATTATAAATTCATTCAGTTAAAGGAATGGACAATAGAAACTGTGGATAAGCTGTACAAACAAGAAAGGTGTATGCAATAATGTTGTTAACAAAGTTATGTTGTTGCACTGATGCACTCAAATCAGCACAACACACACTACCAATCTTCCTGCTGTACAGAGTATGGTTTATCAATAAAAAAGTATATTTGTTAGTGGTGTTGCTGTGATGGCCCCTTTATACTCATGAATAAGCCATGCATAGCAACTGATGGGCTACAGGTAGTAAATTTAATGAATGATTTCAACTTAGCCAGTTTCCATTCCCACATAAACTTATTCAGGCTCACAAGGCTCATGGCTGAAACGGCAGCACAGGTCGTAAACACTCACGTTTGTAAGTATATGTGTCTCTCCTTCTGCATATAGAACCTCTTGATTTCCCCCACTACTTGTATTGTTTCTAACCTATGACTACATAAGCACATTCACTATTTGAGACTTTCATCAGGCTGATCCTCTTTGTTGGTCATAATACTGCCATATTCTTACTGTCTATCAATGCATTTTTGGCTTTGGTCAAACAAAAGTATAAGATCCAAAATACCATCCTCTTAAGTGTTCCAACCTTCCCCCAGACAGGGTCAAACAATAGTACATTTTACTGTACATTCTGTTATTATTGTGAAGTTCCATAAATGAAAAAAAAACCTGATAGCATTAAGGATGCTGTATAGATAGTATTATTGCACTGGTGTTTTCAGTTGTATCTCTGGCACATTTACTTATTGTTTGCATACAGTTTTCTTGTAAATATACGCTTTGTATTTACATTGCAGTAGCATAAAAAGACTATGGTAACATGTGGTCAATGTCCATTTCGGTCAACAACCTGGTTCACAGAATGCGGTGCAGTCGTAAAACGGAGCATACCTGTAATACAATAGTATGGGGGCAGTATTGCTGCTCAGCTCCAGAGTTCCCTGGTTCAGTTCCTGACTTTTTGTGTTCTTCCTGAGTCTGCGTGGGTTCTCTTCGAGTACTCTGGTTCCCTCCAGCATTCCAAAGACTGGCATTAGACCATATGATGTCTCTAAAGTGCCCCATTGTATGTGTGTGTGGCCACGTGTTGTTGCCTTGTTCAGGGTTATTTCGTGCCTTGCTCTCTGTGCTACTGGTTAGGTCTCAGCTCCCCGCGACTCGGAATTGGATTAAGGCGATATGAAAATTGGTGAATGAACGAATGATTCAAGTACTGTTCTGTCAATTATAGCAGCGTGGGTTGTGGGCCCTGTCTAGTCACTTATGGAAGAACCTGATTGGTGCATCCAGATAAGGCGGTCCTTATAGCTCCTCCCTTTTGCTAAGGCACGGAGCTACTCAAAATTCAATTCATTCAGTAATACGAGACTAGCTTACAACTGGCACGCTGGAGGAAAAGGGGCATATCAACACTGAAATAAAACACTGCTACACAGTGGAAAGCTACACAAAATAACAAGAAAAGACGTGTGTTCGATCATTAGCCTTTACACAGGAAATTAATAGAAGTCAGCATAGTAAGGTAAGCCTACTTAAAAAGTCCAGTTGCAACCGTCGTGCTTTAAATGTAAAATTTGATTTGCTTTTCACTTTAATGTTGAATCATCTTTTCATAAGATAGACAAAGTTCTTCACATGATAGCTGCTCATTAATTAAATTGGATTTGCAGTCCTGGAGGGTGAGGTTGATGGTGTCATGTCCATGTGTTGCAGGTTTATAGTGTAGTTTAATGTTTCGGTGAGTTGGATCAGATTTGGACAAGTTAAGAGATGTTTGACTGGGCGAGTGATAGTTGGGTTTATTGAGTTTATTCTGCCCTAATAACGCTGGGAAAGACGTTTAGTTGTGTGCTACATGTTCGACCAGTGCGCCTTCCTTTGTATTTTCATTGTCTGTATAGCGAGCTCTTTAACAAATGGAGTTGGGTTTCAGTAAAAGCGTGCTCACGGTTAATGGCACAGTGTGGTTTATTAGAAGTCTATACAAAACCACGCTTTGATGAGTTGCCCCAGATAAATGTTTTATTGGTGTTTTATTCACAAGCGTCAATATTTCCACGCTTCTTCTCTTCAACGTAATACGATCTCTTTAAGCCCGTGGGTCGGTACAGATTTGGGCTGTCGAGGTCAGTCACCGTATTCAGTATTTAGTATCAATATGTGTGTGTGTGTGTGTATGTGTGTGTATGTGTGTGTATGTGTGTGTATGTGTGTGTATGTGTGTGTATGTGTGT
>JAUZST010013270.1:0-11097 GCA_034779995.1 Parotocinclus haroldoi
CATGGGCGGCCTAGATGTTAATTAAACAAATACTAACTGTATATTAAATTATAGGAAAATTAGTTTAAAATAAATAACAAATTATTAATAAAATTCAAATTAGTAGTAGAAAAGTTAGTAAACTAGTATGTAGAGAAACAGATGGACTACAGTCTGTAATTAAACTAGAACTAGAAATTGCAGTGACCACTAAAACTTAAATAACGAACAGGCAGTATATAAGCTGAAAAACAAGGATGTCTAAGACATTTGCATAGTACTGTGTATACAAATAGGACATAATTCTGCATGAAGCCTTATGTACAAAAAAACACCCAGTGATATTGTATTAGATACAAGCAACCAGTACTAATACCTGAATAAAAGTAACAATGCTTTCCTGGGCAAAAATGTCCTTCCAAGTAAACTCAAGTCAAGAGCAAAAAAAACTCATCATTGATTGAAAGTCATTGATTTTTTTTTTTTGTAATTAATACACTCAGTCATTTTCTGAGAGTAGTTGTTATACTGGGGTACAGCTCTACTGTTCTGCTTTCCAGTCAGTCATAAGGGCACAACTGTGCATAAAGTATAAGGCGGTTAAACACTAATCAGATACAGTATGTGTTCAATAAAAAGTGATTTAACAGTAAAGTGGGTGTTTGCCATGGATGAAAAATGGAGAACAACGCAACAGCATAGCTGGCTCTCTTTTAAATACCATTTGCTGATGACCATTAAGCTATAAGAAAAAAAAAATGAATGAAATTGGCTTTGACTGAAAGATTTATCCACTCAAGCTTTTGGAAATGTGCTGAGGTGTTCTGGAAAAAGTAATGTCTATAGTGAATTTGCCTGTAGTTCTGCATAGAATCCAGTAATCCAGAATAAATACTTTTACACCAATACATTAGTGATTGTCATGTTTAGTTTGATTAACCACACTTACAAAGTTTACTGAAGTTTACTAAATTCATGGTGAAAGCGTCAGACTAACAGTGTGATCAAGGCAAAAACAAGTAGCGCTTACCTAGGATGGGACTACCTCATGGTCCAGGGTTTAAATCCCACCTCCACCAAAGCTGCCACAGTTGGGTCCTTAATCAATGCCCTTAACCCACCATTGCTTGGATTGTAAGTTATACTTGGATATAAGTTGTAAATCGCTCTGGATCAGGGAGTTTGCCAAATGCCAGCTTTCAAAAATATAGTTAGATCTAACCACAGCATTGCAAATCTTATGAGCTTGAACCAGTTACCCATAAGCCAGTAAAAACAGTTATTTTGTACATATTTTGTAAACAATGTCACAGTAATGAATAGCCAGTGCAGAATGCATTTAGTTTGTTTTCCTTTCAAAATGTAGTGAAGTAAAACTGAAAGTTGTACCTCAAAAATGGAAGTATAGTTCCATTTTAAGTTTTACATTTTAATAAAAAGTAGATAAATATCAGTTTCAGCTGGTGGTTTTTGAATTAGGGGAAGCATATGTATTATTGTTCCTCTTTCCGCTAGGGGGACAGTGTATCATCCTACATGGATCCCCTCTGACTCTTTTCTCTTTCCATTGCAGTTTGCTTAATTACAGCCTGTTTGTGATCTTCCTAGAACACCCCCTTTTTTTCCTTGCTGTGCCTCCCTTCGTGCATCCCCTTGCTTTCTGGCTCCTGTTTTGCGGCCCTGGTTCTCCCTATACTCTTTGATTGGACGTCCTGACATGAACCTGTACTGTGTTTCTGGGAGTATGAGATGGGTTCTGCTGGTTAAACACAGTGTACAATGACTGGTCAATTTATTACACACATTTTCTGTACAAATGTAGGATTAGAGACTATAGCTCATTTTTCCATGGATTATGTTAGTATCCAAGTAATCTTTTTCCATAACAGCTAGTCCAGTAAAACTGCTAACTCATGCCAACCTGCCATTAACCTGCGAATGCCATTGTTGTGCTAAAACTGTTACTCCACTTCCCTAGCATCTTGTCACTTTTGACTCTATGGCATTCTGGTTTAAAAAAGTGGAAATCTAAATAATGTTTTTTTTTTACTTATTAAGGTTTCTTTCACTAACTGGATATTTGCATAATTTATGCAGGATTTAGTGGTTTAGTCCAGTGGTAAAAACTTTGATAAACGCAGTGCTATGCAGTAAAACAGAGGCAACAGAAGATGAGGTTTCTAGTGTAGGGCCATTGTTTCTCCTGTGTATCTTAGTAGATACACGCCATTTTAAAATTAATGATAAATTACTTGTTGTCACGCTTAAAGTGTTCAACCTAGTAAATGAAAGACAGCCCTGGTGTTTTTCAGGATACAATTTTCTATTGCAAAAAAAAAAACTCTAAGGAAGCTTTTCTGGAAAACCATTTTATTTCATGCTTCCAGGCTATATGCACCAACCAAATGGTATGAGTTTTTTTTTTTTTTTTTTACATTTATGGCATTTAGCAGACACCCTTATCCAAAGCGACTTACAACTGATACAGTTTTTTCAAGCAAAGATGGGTTAAGTGTCTTGCTTAAGGACCATACTGTGGCAGCTTGGCAGAGGTGGGATTTGAACCCAGGACCTTCAGGTCAAGAATCCAGTGAGACCTGCAGGACTCGTGCCTTCACAAGAAAGGTAAGGATTTCCCCATGCCACTGTCACATTTTAATTAGTTTTGCTTTGCTTTGTCAGACATCACATCCATTCATTAGATAGAAGGAACATTAACTTCCCTTCCACTTCACACTGTCCCTGATTCAGAGATGAAAAGGTCATGATATTCAGCCATGCTTGACCAAGGTGAGTTCCTCTAACAGAGAAGAACACAAAACTATCTTTATACAGTGTCAGTTTAACCCATTGAAGTCTGTGGCCATTTTTGTATACTTTTAAAGCCATTTATAGTACATCCTTAATAACAAAACCAGGGTGGCAAAGGGTTTTACTCAGGATAAGACAAAACATTAAAACCCTATTTTTTTCACTTAGACATTTTACATTTACATCATTATTTTAAGCATTATCCAATGCAACTTCAGTCCAGGTAATTATGATTAAAGGGCAAGTCCAGCCTTGGAACTAAATAATGAGTGAAGCAGCACATTTATGTGAAGGTAAGAAGATGAATAAGCTAGCGGCTTAAGAGTAAAACAAAACATGTAGTACTGTGCACGAGTCATAGAATGCATTAAGAGTTGTTGTTTTAACAATGAAGTGTATAATGACTGTATATAACATATTTTGTTCCTGACTGGACCCAAACACTTGGATTTGACACTCCATAATACTCTATTCCTCTGATCTTCATTCCACTTTTTGTAAGCTGTAGCATAGCTTAACCCTTTCACTGTATTCCCATTCAAAAAAGGGAGTTCTACGCTGCTACCTTTCCAAAAAAAGACCATTCTTGACCAAAATCCTTAGTATTGAAGAAGGGTCAATTTGTCATCCTGATGGAGCTCCCAGATGCTGCTATTGCTTAAGTGCATCGGGAGGTCACACAAAATACTTGCCACTGTAGCCTATAGAAACTGTTGATGTTTCTCACAGGAATTATGAATTTCCTGTATTTTCTGGTTGTGCTCTAATAAACAAACTGATAAATAATCATGGCCATTATATTATAACAAAAATTGGTTGTTGGACTTTCAGTGGTCCAGTACTTCATTAGCTGTGTGGTTATGCTTTGGAGGAACAGTCCTGGGTGTCACTGTTTGTTTATTCTGGTTTATTTAACATAGCAATTTCAGCGACAAACAGAAAATTATACCTATAAACAAGGTTATATGAGGACTAGTTATATATACACACACTCAACTGGCTATTCAACCAATTAACCTAACATGCATGGGAGGAAACCGGAAACCCATGCAGACACGTGGATCCAGATCAAGGATCAAGATCCAGGTTTTTAGGTTATAGCTATAGTCCCTTACTGTGTGGAGTTTGCATGTTCTCCCCATGTCTGTGTTTGATTTCCTTCTCGTGCCAAATATATGTTTTAGGTCAAGTTAAATTCCAAACATGAGCTTGTGCATACATGTGCCCTGAGATAGACTAACACTACTAAAGATGTTAATCATGACAGATCTTGGCTTTGGACTTGTCACTCATAAAAGTCTGGATGATCCATTCCAACTTTGGCCCAGCGCACACAGCATCTATTTATTCCATTACAGATCTGAAATACTGATTTGTCTGACACATTACACAATTCTGATGGTCCATGCCAGATTCTTCTGATTCTGGACATGGTTAACATAAGTCTTCATTTTTACACAGTAAAGTTTTAAGTGGCATTTGTGAATGTAACTCCATATCGTAGTGCTTGACAAAATATTGCCAAACTAACCCTTTGCCCATATGGTTATAAAAGCTTGTAACGAATGACCATTCTTGATGCAGAGCCTTTTGAGGGATCGAAGAGCGCAGGTCTTTAGTTTAAGCTTCGATTATTATACACTGTTCAATGTTGTTGCACTGTTTTGTACTGTCAGCACTATCTAGCACATGTTGCGCACACACACATTTTACATATAGTTTTATGTTAGTATTAGTATTATGTTGTCTTCTGTGATTTTACATCACTATAAAGCAACCGTAGGCTTGTAGGTCACTGTGTACTGTGTATATGGTTGAAAAAACCTGTCTATGACTTTAAACTGCAAAATGTTCTGCAAAATTCATAGTGTCAGCAACAGAGGAAGTCAAAGTTAAGGTAAGATACATTTGCATTTCATATATTGTCACAACCTTTTCTGATTTGGTGCTTTGTGTTAATGACACATTTATACTGGTACAAAAGAACTACGGTGATAATGATACCTCATCATCATAAAAACAGATTTGCATTCAGTGAGCAAAAAGACATAGTACATAGGTATTTTGATATGGGACAATACTCTGCCGAACCCCTCACCACGCATATAAACAACTACCCACCTCACTACACTAAACTCTACTCAATAACAGTTAAAGTGCTGCCCACAAGACAAGCACTGGACCATTTGACACTTCTTGTACTCATAATCCACTGTACACATCTTGTCTAGGGACAGTAGAATCCAATTTGCGACAATGTTCATGTATGAATGTAAAGCTGCTTTGTGACAATGTCTATTGTAAAAAGGGATATACAAATAAAATGTACTTGAATTTATGATGTATATAAAAGTTCTAGATCATATTCCCATATACTTTTATATTCCTCGTATATTCTGGTCATAGACCTACACTTGTACTCCCAAAATGTATTACCTCTTATGGCGCCCTATCCTGTATTTGCACATTGCTAATATTTGCACGGGCAGCACGGTAACACCGCTGCCTCACCAGCAAGAAGGTTGGAGTCCCAAGGTGGAGTCCTTTCTATGTGGAGTCTGTGTGGGTTTACTCTGTGTACTCCGGTTTACTCCCACAGTCCAAAGGCATGCGTGTTAGATTAATTGGTGTCTATAAAAGTGGCCCCTAGTGTGTGACTGTGTGCGCCCTACAATGGTTTGGCACCCCGTCTACGGTCATTCCTGCCCTTGTGCCCAGAGTTACCAGGTGGGCACCGGCTGGGATTAAGTGGAAGTGTATGAATGAATAATATCTGCAGTCTACACTGTACTTGCACTATACTACTGTTTGCACATCTGGGAGGTCCTGACTGTATTTACATTTTTATTGCACATAATATATTTTATTTTGGGGTATCCCCTATTTTTGTGAGCAGTGTAGTTGCCATGTACTCGTACTGTACAACGACATCGACGTTAATAAATAAATCAATTTATAGTGCAATTGGATCTGTGTGCACGTGGTGGCACTGTGGCACTAATACAGAGCCGGAGTCGAGTGACGCAACCTCATTTGATTGGTGGGTCTCGGGTGTGACGTCAGTGTCGCGCGCTCAGTTCGGACCGGCTTGTTGGCGGGAGTCTGACGTCAGGTAGCAACACAACCTTGGGTAAGCTGCTGTTTTTACAGATTTAAGTCGTATATGGATATGTTTGCCATGCTTTAACGATAAATATTAACATGCATTAGTTATTACTAAACACTGCGAGAACGTTTTGAAATGAACAATTGGTTATTAGTTAGCATTATCTAGACACCTAGCTAGCTACTTAAGCGTAACTTCCTCAAGCACGCCTAATTTATTTCGTAGTCCGCATATTTAACAATTTAAGATTTCGAAGATTGTTACGTAACGTAATATGGACTTTAAACGTAGCTATAGCTCACCTATCCACAGTTTGAATTTCGTAGGGAGAAGAGTCCGTATGTCATGTCGCGATAGTTGGAGTTTTCTTGCTACACGTTGTGTGTTATCGCGATATTTTGTTGTGTCCAGTTTGCACCAAAGTCTTGTTCCAGTGTGTCAATAGTGGACCCGAGGAAGTACGTTACCCATGACGCTGGCTAATATTGTTCGAAGTCAAGTACAATGTTTTCTTTTTGTTTCCTGACTAGGCATAACCTCACAATGCAGTTTGGAGGCAATAGAAAGAAGGTGTCTGTGAAATCCCAGAATGACCAGTATACCCACTGTCTTCAGTTTTATGGTCAGCCTCCACTGGAGAACATCTCACTGGTGGAGTTTGAGAGCTTTGCAGTGGAAAGGCTAAAATGTGAGACCACACTACCTCCTCCTGTGAAGCAAGAGCGTAATTTAGGAACTGATTTTTTTTTGTATTGTTACACTATGTTTGATTGCTTGTTTTCACAGTGCTAAAGACTGTGGAGAATCTTGGAGTCAGCTACGTTAAAACATCAGAGGATTATAGCAAAAAGCTTTATTCCGAGATTTCAAATCTCAACTTCCCATACAAACTGGAAGCGGTAAGATAATGTTCCAAAGTTTATCATTCCTCTTCAAGCCACTGTTTTCCTTTAATGTTTTTTAACGCGTGCTCTGTTTTGGATTTCTATAGGATGACTCTAGCACGAGCAAGAATCAAGTTGGACCCAGTGAATATGAGAAAAGAAGGAAGGACCACATCTCCCATTTTATTCTCCGTCTAGCGTACTGCCAAACGTAAGTGCAGTTCTTTGTTGGAAGTTGTGTGAAGTGGACAGTCTAGAGAACTAGTAACCAAATGTATTACTTTTCTAGCTTTATTTCCATATTTTTCCATAACGTGAGTTATAAGAAAAGGGCAACAGACTTGGAAATGTTGTCATCCTGTAATTTAATACTTTTTTTTTTTTTAAAGTTATACAGGTTTTGCTTTAATTACGGTCTGTGTTGTTTCTACCAGCTTTGCACACCTGCACTGGGTAATTTTTTTTTTGTCCATTTTTCATTTATGAATTATTCGCGTTTTACTCGAATTTTGTGGTGTAAAGAAATGAACTGTTCTCTCCAAGCTCATCCATAGATTTTCAGACGTATCACCTGCATGTTTTAGTTGTCTAGCTGGGAGCAGGGTTTTCCCCAAACATCAGCATTCAGCAGCCTTATTCCATCCTGATCAATTGTCAGAAGAAAAACCCTCACAACACAATGTTGCAGACTAAAGGCCATCTGTTTACCTACATACTTTGTTAGTCCCCTTTTTGTTAACCCCCATCGCTGATCACTAATGTGTAATAGTTTTTATGTTGTGTGTCTGATCAAAAAGACGCATTGTGCTGGTAGTTGGAACTAGAGTCACAAGCTTTATAAATATACACATACAAGTTATAAAACAGTCTAGCTGTGGAGTGAAGCCTGCATCGTGTGTCCTGGAAAACAATAGCTTTAATAACGTCTGATATTGTCAAAACTTTATTGCAGAGAAGATCTCAGGCGGTGGTTCATCCAGCAGGAGATGGATCTCTTCCGCTACCGTTTCTGCGACCTTCCTCCAAAAACCAAGACTGATTTTCTGCACAGAAATAATCTAAAATATGACACCGTAAGGGCATTTTACTTATGTTTGGTTACATTTCCTCAGGGTGAGTGGAGTCCTATTTGGAGTTACTGCAATGAAATTTCAGCTATATATATACTGCTCACAAAAATTGGGTAATATTTCATAATGAATTATCCTATAATAAATTATCCAGTTTATTTAGTTCCTACCACAGTACCCAGTCCATATCAGGAGAAATATACTGCATAAACCGCACTACCATTTAAATCTGAAGTGGTTTTTTTTGCAGGTTATGCTATACACTTTGGAATCATTAGACTCGAGATCTGTGCGTTTAATTGAACTGAAATTTGGTTATAGACCTATTAAGTACAAACCTTGCATAACCTTATGACTGCAGTTGATTTGAACAAGAGGTGGAGCCGTGTGCTCAGTGATGGATTGGCACAGTGCATTTCATCCAGCCTGGACACTGTAGACCATCAAGGCATCAGGCTAGCACTAGGAGGCTTCTGCACATGCCCAATCTATAGCATTCAAGTGGAAGCCCAAGAACCTGCTTTCAAATACAGGAGATTGAAACTTGCTCTCCAGTATGTCACTAAACTCTGTGTAAACCCACTTAACCCAGCATACGATACAACCTTGTTCCCGCCATATACCCACCTCTACAAAACCAAACAAGATCCAACCCTTCAGCCGAATAATTAAACAACACCTTGAAACTTGGAAATGAAAAAAAAAAAATAATATAATAATGGCCATAGCAAACCTGAAGGCACACACGCACCCTAACGAGTACCTAAAGAAATTCTTGAACATCAGAGAGAAACTCCATACCCATACCTTACTTTTTACGTATGGTTCCAAAACGGAAAACCTTGTATCAGCAGTAAACCAACGAGTACGAACCTGACGCCTAGTAGCTCAAGCTACGCAGCAGAAACATGTGTGCTACAAATGACAATAACGTACATAGAAAAATTGAAACTACCATAAACGCTAATATGCACGGACTTCCCTATCCTACCTTCAAGAACTGAAGTCAACGTCACGCCACCACCCAATGAAGACCCTCAAAAACCGTAAATATGATATTCGCCTGTGCTGGATTCCAGGTCACTGCGGTATCACTCCACAAAAATAAACCCCAAAAACACAACCAAAACTCCTAACCAGAGCAAGACCAGATCTCACACACACACACACACACACACACACATACACGCATACACAAGATGTTGTATCGGACATTCCTACATGACACACTCCCACCTAGTGAAGGGAGAACATCCCGCCCATATGCGATCAATGCAATACACCCATGTCATTATTACATGGACATGGCCTAGCGTGTGTCACTTAGATGGCGACGGGTGCCAATAGCGTTGTCAAAAGAGCCAAACAAACAAACACTGCTTTCATCAGAAATCTTTGAGTAGCAGCCACCACAGAGCATGTCTGTTTGAGCAATTTGAACATTTTAATTATGTGCTGCTCCTCATCCGAAATGTTAGTTTCTGATCAAAGGTCTAATTTGACCAGTCACTTTTTAACACTGCAAATGGAATTTTGCAGCCTTGTTGATGCTTTTGCTTTGAATTCGGATTATAAAGCTTGTCTGCTTTTCAGCTCAGTGCCTGATTTGTCTTTTGTTCTTTTGACAGATAAATGCAGATGAAAAGAAAAATTTAAAGGATCAACTTATAAACTCCAGCTATGGTGTCAGTGGAACCACTGTTGCAGAACAAGACTTCTACAAAGTAAAGTCATATTCATCTAACACTTCAGTCAATTTCTAACTCGCTGGTCGCTTTGAGGTTTTTTTGAGAAGCAGTCGAAAATAACAGCCTGTTTCAATGGCTTTGGGCTAGATGATGTGTCTAAATGGATATCATATTTACCTCTGTTACATTGCAATCAGTTCTGTTTTTATTTTAAACACTGAATTTGCCTACATGTAGAATTTAATTGGAACGGAATCTCGAATGCGAATCCGCTGGGGACTGAATTTACCATGAACTTGTCCTCGTGCCATATTTAGTTTGAGCCTCTAGCGGTGTGGAGGAAGCATGACTCATAGACGCGTGCTAATTATGACTTCTGGTGCAGGTCCCATTTCAAGATGCGCTGGATTTAGTGCGGACGAGGAAAGTGTTCTTGCAGAATGGCTATGCCTTTATTCCTCACCAGGATATCGTCACCATTGTACTGAATGATTTTCGTACAAGGCTCTCCAAAGCACTCGCTGTAAGTCAGTCTTATTTTCAATACATATAGAATGTAGTTTATAAACCACAATGGGCTTTTTAAGTGTGTGCTTTGTCTAACGTTCTAACAGCTTCTAATATCACTCAATTATTTATAACGATAGCTTATTTAAGTATACTTAGTCACAGTTTTCATTGTAATATTCATTCAGTCCCTGGGAGAATGGCCTTTACTCTGTATCTGTATTTGTTTCTTATTTTCAAGCTGTTTTTTTGTTAACGAGCTAAGATAGCAGCTTGATAGCATAGACAATTTATTTCTATCAACGAACTGTCGTTTAAATGTACATAAGTCTCTGGTATGACCTGAGCCTTATGCTGTGCTTAAAGTGACCCGGTGTAATATCCGTTATTTGATTAATCTTCCATTGAAACCAAAATGTTGGCACATTGGTGTGTTAGGATCTGTCTTGTAAACAAGCTCATCCTTGTTACTTTCTGCAGAAAAGTGGGACTCGTACAGGGCACCATATATATGCATCTCATAATGAATTCTACTCGCCAACCAACATGCATGAGAACCTGTTTTCAGATTCTTATGATGCACAAGTAGCCCAGTTTTTAACCGTATCACATAGATTTAATGTGAGCCCAGTGGGTGATATCACAAACATCATTAACGGGATTAACAATGTCACCCCTGTATAATTTAGCATTGTTTTTAGAGATGATTATCTAAACTTGGTTCCAATTCCGACCCCGTTCCAAAATTCCAAGAGCTGAATATCCATAAACAAAAGAGAATTTCAGTTTCAACTTATCAGCTCCTACTAGCACATTTAAGCTTTAAATACACAGAAGGAAGCAAATATGTGCCTGGACCGATGTGTCGTGTGATCGCGTACATCCTCACATGGTTTGGTTTTGGCATGCTCTGCTTTTAGCATTAGCTGACAGTTAGAGCTCAAACGTTCAGCTCTGCCTTCAGAGGAAATGCTCAACGCTGTGTGTGTGTGTGTGTGTGTGTGTGTGTGTGTGTGTGTGTGTGTGTGTGTGTGTGTGTGTGTGTGTGTGTG
>JAUZST010013271.1:0-11096 GCA_034779995.1 Parotocinclus haroldoi
CACACACACATTCGTGGAAAACAACGTTTTAGGGCAGACCAGTCTATCATTAGTGAAAGAGAAGTTAACGGGAACATGTGGTGAGATGCCTGAGGAGGCGCGGCGGCCCACTCGGAGGTGTCGGTGTCGCGAGCTCCATGCAGAACCAGAGCGGAGCGGCTAGCGGCAGCGGATACGGCTCCAATGGCGCCTGCGTGTGTAACTGCACCGGAGCCCAACTTCAGGGGATGGACATATGTAAGTGTCAACGTTGTACTTTCTACCCTAACTCTCGACAACAGTTATTTTCTTTACTTTATATAGAGTTATTTTCACCAAGTCTGACTTCAATATTTTGTAAAGTAGCTAGCCGTAACACGTTAAAAGGTATCGTTTTAAAGTCAGATCTCACACAGCTTAATAATTAACACACAGTGCACTAGATGAGTTTGTGACGGCTATTATTCCATATCCCAGATAGTCTGCCGATATAGGGAATAGGAAGTGAGTTGGGATTGAGCCTTGTCTGGTATTTCGACAGCGATTAAAAGTATCCGGTTACTGTCTCTGCTAAACCGATACAAAGTAGTAGTTTTGTTTAATTTCATTGTACCGTGCCGTTTTAATATAGGTTTTGTACTGCTGTATGTGCTTCAGTTGTTTAAAACGGCCCGGAATGATAGGCTTTATGTAGGTATGGTTCCATCTCTTACTTCCATAATTAATAAGTTCAGTTAAAAACGTGCTTCCTTCAGACGTTTATGATGTCTTTTATCTGAAACCTAAACCATCTTCTCATGTCATGTAGTGCCTTTTTGCAGAACAATTGACCATTAGCCTTCATTCTTATCTAATTTTCATAATCAACATGTTGGACTGCTTGTAAATGTATATGTAATGAAATATCCCCTAATTTTTGTGAGCAGTGTATTTCACTGAGACACACCAGGTCCTTAGGAGTTTGTAATTTGTAGGAAACTGTTATGTGCTTGATTAGATTTTTTTTCCAGTAATAAGAGGACCTTTCCAAGCCGGATCTGTACCAAGTAATGTTTCCCCCCCAAAAGAAACCCTCAAACATTTAGAATTGGTGATGTACATGAAGAGGTACAGTCTGGGTTGGAATAGTTTATCATTGTAAAGGTGCTCCACTCAGTCTTATCCATGCATTTATTCTCAAATGATTTCTATGAGCAGTGATCAAAAGTCAATAGGAATATTTCAAATATTATTATGACAACAAAGAGGATGGCTCCCTTTTAGAGTCTTGGCCCTCCCAAGGTTTCTTCCGAGCAACTTTTAGGCAGTTTTTCCCTTCCACTGTCGCCCTAGGATTGCTCATTGGGGCCTTTTAAGATAATATTATGTTGTAAATCTGCTTTGAGACAATGCTTCCTTGTTTAAAAAAAAGCTATATAAATAAATCTGACTTGACTATTATTTATAATATTTTTTTCTTGAGTTGGCACTAATCAGAAAAATGGCAAAAACAGATTTGCTTATTGCTGTGTTTATGGGTACTGTTTATCGTTTGTTTACAACAAAACGTTAATAATTTGAACTCATCAATCATAGCAGAGCTATCATACAAATTGACTGACTAGTAAGCAAATAATACTGTATTAATCAAGAAATGTTTTATTTTAAGACCATTAAACTGCTTTGAACTAACAAGCTTTAGCAGCTGCTTTAGCAGCAACATTAAACTAAAAAGCTTTTGGCAGCTTGGTTGGTTGTTCCAGTTCTGTGTTTGGTGTGTTTGGATCATGAGGAGTGACAGTCAATGTGCTCCATCTAACCTAGAAATAACAGTACTGCGGGTGGTATGAATAGGCCTACGTCTTGATACTGTAGCATGTATGATAAGTGTACTATTAGCTACTAAAGAACTGGTTGAGACAGACTGCACTAAACAGGAAACTGATATTAGTTTTCTGTTCTTTAAATTATTCTCTATCTTCTGCTCTCTGTTCTTAAATGGAGGAGTGTGGTTTCCACCCACTGAGGTCATGCATGCAAGTTCAGCTAGCGGTCATGGACAAATGTTTTAGAAAAGTGGAGTGCTTTTCCCCCTCCCGTCCCTTCTCCTGCTCTCTCTTTTATCACAAATCTGTTTAACAAAACTTTTTTCAATCTTGAACATGCCACCAGTACTGCATCCATGCATCTTGTACTTCCTAACTAAACAAAGGGGAATACAAAAGCCAGAGAGATTTTCCCTGAAGCTTCTGCATTGATTGTTTTACTCTGCACACTTGGCAAGCTGATGCTTCAGCCTACGTGTTGGTACAAGTAGCTTTGGCTGCCATGAAAGTACCTTTCAGTTCTGGTCAAATACAAGACGATGGTCTGTCTGCCAGAAATGAAAGCTTTCCCAAAATAGATGTTAATTCTGTGAGCATAAAGAAACGATTGGAACCTAATTATAGTTTACAGGTTCTGTCTGAAACAGGAATCCACTTTACTACTTCGTCTCCCCACCCCCAATTCTGTTACAGATGTGCAGCACAGCCTAGGAGAACTGAACATGACTGACTATAAGCAAAAGTCTTGCAGACTGTGTGGGACCTTTTTTCTGATGTGATGTCTGGCAGTATGTACCGTTCCAGTACTTTAATTTGGACATCTGGCAGCAGTTTAAACAAATGACAAAGTGTTTGTGTATGTCTTAAGACTGTGGCAACTGGCAAAAGTCATAATCACATTAAAAGCTGCTCACTCAGAGAAGAAGCAGAAGACTGATTGATAACTAGGACTTATAGCTTTGTGCCAGCATGTTCATTTCATACGTGTTTCTCATGTAAGTAATGTGGTGTAAAAAATGTATATCTGTCACAGATAGGGGTGTTACAGTGGGACATTTACTGTATGATAAATATGTCAAAAGTAGCTCTGTTTCGTGCTATCACAGTATTAAGCAATCAAGTCAAACATCTGATAAAACAAATGGAAAAAAACTACTCTAAGTATTACGCTGAAATTAACCTTGAAGAATTGTTTAAGCAGTCTACATTCCAAAGGCTTTGTGCGAACTTAAATTTACATTAATGTTAGAATGTAAACGTTTTTGCTCGCTTAACTCTACCATTTTACTGCCAAAGCTTAAACGGTTCAGTTGGAATGTGCATTTTTTTTTTACATCAAAGATATTGTACATATTAGGTATTGCGTATTTTGCTCTTATTATTACAGTGGGTGATTGTTTGGTAGTTACCATTGTTTTTGTCATTGTAATAGCTACTTCAATCAAGGAGAACCACTGTGATGAGAGTAACAGAATGTGTCGGTGGATAATCTGCTGAAAGGTGTTTCAGTCAGTGTAGTGCAAAATTGTGGTAACCATTAGGTTATACATTGTGTCTGGCCACAGCAAGAGTAGTGTTCATCATCATGTGTATGAAACAAATGCTTGCTTGTGTGGTAATTGATTTGCGTGACACTGAAATCATAACAAAATGTAGGCGTAAAGCAATTTTAAAGCAGCATTACATGGCTTTTAGGGAATTAAGGACTTTAAAATCTCTCTGAGAGAAACTAAAACGTATGTCTAATAAATGCACAAGAGCCACGTAGTCTTACAAGGACCACTTATGGAAAGTAAGATCATGGAATGAATTGGGTATTAAGTTTATCATTACTATTATTAGTGAATAAACTAAACTATTAGAAAATGATTGTTTAGTTTTGAGATCTATTGATAGTTCAGATTATCTCTTCTGTGGTAAGATAATGAGAAATCATATCGTAATAGTTGGCATGCACTTCAATATATATAATCCCAATATTCCTACTGGGAAATGTGTACTGAGCTTTAAAGCTTTCCTTTAAAACTGTTACACTTGTCATGTTACTCTGACAGCAATTAGGTTGAAAGACTGTTTTAAATTGCTTTTTACCATCTAAGTAACAATGCACACATTCAATCCATTGTTTAACATTTCAGATACTGAAACTATTGGTTCATATCCTAATTCCCTGCCATTATTTATTCATTCATTTTGTTACCTGTATAATCCAAGTCAGGGCCTGAGGGCACAAGGGCACAATAAAACAACCAGTTTAGAATTTGTTAACCTAACCTGTCTTTGGACTGAATCGTAGTAGCTGGAGTAAACCAACATGGACACAGTAAAGACATGCAAACTTCACATAGGCAGAGTCTGGGGTTGGGATCAAACCGGGGATCTTGGAGCAGTGAGGCAACAGTGCTAACCACTGCATCACTGTGCACTAGTTACCAGTCGATGACTGCAATGCTCTTTTTTTTATTAATGTTCCTGATAAAGCTCTACATCCTTTACATTATATTTAAAAAGCTGCACTTCATTACTTACTGGATCTAACTAGCTGCTCATATCACCCTAATTCTGCCAGATACAGTTGCTACTGGACTCATTGGACATCCAGTTTAAGCTCCTCCTGCTACTGGAGCTCAGCTTCCACATTACTCCCCTGTTCTCAGGTCACCAAAATTTCAACGTTTTGTTATTGTTAATGCAAAATATTTTTATTCATGTTTGAACTTGGCTTATAAGATGATGCTATTGCTCATTTCTGATCTGCAGCTGTGAACAACATGCATCATCATCACCTTTAGAAATGCACACTCGTTCCACAGTACCACAAGTTCTTTTCTAATCTGGTCCAGCTCAGATCTATGGAAGTCTCAGTCTCTCAATCACCTACTGCACGCATAATTACTGACTTTCACACGCATGCACACTGGACCTGTAAGACACCTTTTATGCTCTGAAATGCCTTTTCTCTATTGATAAACAGAAACTCAGTTGGACATCTTTAATATCACGTCTCTGCTCTTTTCTCTTTGTAATTGATGGCAAGAGCCCCCTCTGCAGAAATGTGCCTGCTGCTTGCCGTACTGGGTGGCATGGCCTCTTCCCACTGGCAGTGTTTGTGCCATGGCCATACTGCGGGGATGGAATAGGCTGCTTGCAACCTCTGATGCCCAGCGGGATGCCAGTCTGTCAGCATGTTTTGCTCCATCCCACTATGCCACAAGGCTTTGATTTTTTAGCACAAAGACCACCTGTGTCATCCAGCCATCTAAAATAGCAGACGAGGCCACCCGCCAACACAAAAATGCATGTTTATCACTGATGACAGTGCCTGTCTGTAATACTGCAGTATACACATTCAGAACAGCCTGTCAAAACACTTGTCTTGTTTTGTCTTGTCAATGATGTGACGTCCATAGTTACCCTGACAAACAGAGTAAATGTTCACATTCATGTCTTTGAATTCACATATCTGTTCCGTGGTTATCTAAGCTATTCTTGGAAGTTCACAAATCTCTAACCGTACTTCCAAAATCCCCCTTTCAATCCCCCCACCCCCCAAAAAATGTAACATGTATTAATATAATGCATGTGTTGTTTAGATATTTTCCATAAATATTGATTTACTTTGTATTATGTATAACCATAAGTAAAATGTTACGTATTACCACTGACATTTAGGCGTTTCAGTTCTCTGTGCCAAACAAGAAAAGAAAATGTTTGTCTATTATTTGGTTATGGGATTTTTGTTGTTGTTATTGTTTTTTTTTTGCCCTCATAGTTTGTTGACAAGGTTTGTACTGTAGATATTCTGAACTCTAAAAACCAGCGATTTTGTTTCTAATGAAATAGTGCATATAATTGAGATTTTTGTTTAAAAAAAAAAAAAAAAACCTAAAAGAAACGCACATAACTCTTTATGGTTGTTTATTGGATATTTCAGCCAGTTTAAATAATTTGTGATTTAGTAGGATTTGTTATCAGTTATTTGTCTCCAGCTTTTAAAATCTTTTTCATATTGTGTAGCATTTGTAATCACACAGTGGAGAACGTGTTAAGAATTTTTTTTAAAAAAAGTATTAACAGAATTGTTAAAAAGAAAAAAAACAATGTGATAGTTGTTGACAAGGTTAGTTAATTGTTAAAAAAATTATTTTTTAATTGGCCAGGAAATTAGGGTTTCAGCAGGTGGGCTGACTGCTTTTGGTTGTGTGCATCCAGCTATGTATTTGTATATTTCATCACACACATCTATCTTTTGGTTTTACAGAGTGTGTGATTGTTAATGTGTGCTTCCAACTGAAGAAAAATGGTCTGTGTATTTACTGGATATATATATACATATATGAGCATATTGGGCTTTTTAATGCTGTGTAGATGGTAGTGTTCCAATTGTATTTTTAGTCATATCTCTGACATTAGCATATCAATTCGCTATTGTTTGCAAACAGTTTTGGGAAAATATTTACATTATACCTGTTATATCTACATTACAGTAGTATAAAATTATTGTGACTATGACAGTGTCTGGTCAACAACCATTTTGGTCAGCGACCTATTTTACAGACAGTAATGCGGTCACTAGACGGCGTATACCTGCGTTCCGATGGTGTATTGCCATATATAGCTAACTACCAAGCACAAAATGATGCTGTTCCATTTTTCTTTAAATGTGTGCCTGGTACTGATGTAAAGGCTTAAGATGTGCTGTGTCTTGTCCTTAGAAGAAAATGAATTATTCAAGCAAAGTCTGTATTTTGTTTTGTGAGGATGTCTGCCTGAATTGAAGTGTGTCACAGGGTGATTTTCCTCACTCTGTCTCTTTGTGTCATAATCACTGTGTAAAATCTGTGCACCATTCAAACGCAATATAAAGGCACAAACATACAGTCGTTCAATTTCTCAGCTTCAGGTGCCTATTGAGTTTCCCTTAAAATGATAAATAAGTTACACATTACTGGAAGGCAGCACATTCAATGTGCCTAGGTTTAAATAAGAATCGGGTTAACTTTGGCTGTGGCACTAAAGAGAAATGATCATTTATAAAACATTTTGCCATGCAGTGCTATTTTAAACATTCTAGTTGCACCAGTTCAGATTTGAATTGATTGAAGAGTACAATTGTTCATTGTGATATAATCTTTGTTATACCCCTCGTAGGCTACCCTGCATATGTAAAATGAGGCTTTTATTCACACTCTCACACTCGCGCACACTGCTCATGTCTGGCACTCCCTCGCGGCGAGTGGCCCACTGTCTGGCAGCTCTCAGTCAGCTGCACTCTGTCTGCTGACGGTAAAGGGGCTGATGGATTTGCTGCACTGAACGCTGGCAGCCTCTGGCATTATGGGCTACTGCTGCTCCTAGCACCCACTCTGTCTGCCTTTTAGAATCCGCTGTATCTCCCTTTGTGTCAAGGTTGGCACATTTTTTTCTATCTTGTTTTTTTTATTATTTATTTTCTGTATTCTGTGTGTGTGTATATGAGAGAGAGAGAGAGACAGAGACAGAGACAGAAACACAGACACACACAGACAGGGAGGTACTGTTCAGTGTATCTGTTGGAACGGATGCTGATAGCAGTGTCTCCATGGCAATAATGGCAGCTGGATGGTCCCATCCATGCAAAAAAAAAAAAAAAAACAGAGTGAGGATGGCACTGCCAGTAACATCAGGAGCAGTAGAGAGATCCAGTATCTTACAGCACCACCTTACTGAAACTATAGCTCTGCTCGAACTCTCTGTTGTCCACTAAAGCGCTCAGGTTGTGTTCCATTATCTAGACCAAATATGGCAAGCTATCTGACAGCGAAGTTTCTTATGTGACCAGTGTCTCCCTAATAGAGCAGCTAGACCAGATAGGAAACATGCTGTGTTACACAAATCATATGAATCATGTTTGGATGGAAAACCAATAACGCCATGCAGAATGGTGCTTTAGGCCAATAGATCTTTACTCCATTAAATGCGTCTGCTTTTCACTGCACAGTGCGAGTGAGTCAGGAGCTGCAGCTCCGCTGTGTAGTCAGTTTGTGCAAGAATAAGCCGATTTCACAGTCTGAGTTGTGAATATGCAAAGTCTGCTGGGTCCGAGTACTGATATTCCCCCTCATTCTATCCTCCCGTATAGAGAGTTGGCATAGGATGAATATTCCTTTGGTAGAGCTGTTGAAGTTCAGACTGGGCTTGTGAGCTTATTGTTGCTTGCCTGTATGGTTCTAAAGCATTTGCTGCTTCTGTGTGCTATCGGAAGCTGTAAATAATGCTATAATATGCAATTGTCATTTTGTGAATTTGTAACCAATACCATCATTAACATGATGTGTATATATAGATCAGTCAAGCTATAGCATTCCCATACGGGTTTCATAACATGCAATTAGTCTTCTTTGACCTTACTGAGTCATAGTAAATTAAATCATCTACTACTTGTTTACTATGAAACTGCAGTGATATTTGAATGCGCATGAGTCATTTTACTTGCATGTTATTAGACCAATACAACACACTCGTCTAACAGAGACAGAAATTCTTGAATTCGGACAGTAATAAAATTCCTACTGGTTGTGTACATTTCTAGTTGGTTATATTCTAAATTATTCCAGGTGCATCACACACAGCTCAAGGAGAGAGGTTAATTTTATTTATAGAAATGTGAAAGTTGTATATTGGGTGTGTATATTGGAGCTATATAGTTCTGTTTATTGTTGTTTGATGTGATTGCATTTTTTGCCCACCATATGTCATTCTCCCTCATTACACGTTATTAGGATTGTTTTAGTCGGTTATTTAATATATGATGAAACTACAATAGAACATTTTATTTACAATTTGAAACCTATGGTTCTAGAAATGTCTTGTAATTGCAGGGGACTAAAGTTTTTTTTTTTTGAATGTTTGAAAGCATATTCAAGAACATGTATTGTTTACACTTCAGAAAAAAATCAATTAGTATCATGAATTGAATTTTTAAAATTGCTCCATTAATCAGATTAATTAATCAGACAAAAATTATCAGAGGGCACAGTAGGCAGTTTTGCCTGTAATTTTCTCAGGGAGAGAGGGCCACTTTAGAGACACCAATTAACTTAACACGCACTGTAGGAAAACTGGAGTACCTGGATTAAATCCACGCTAACACAGGGAGGATATGCAGATTCCACACAGAAAGGACCCAGACCACTCCACCCTGGGATTGAACAAAGGACCTTCTTGCTGTGAGGCAGTGCTAGCCACCGTGCTGCCTGCACAGTATATTAGTTCAGTGGAAATGCTTTACAACTGAAGCATTCAAGTAAAAACTGTAGCATAAACTGCGTCCTATTTTGCCACACCAACAGATTTAGGGTCAAGCAGAACAACTGAGCCATACCTGTCCTTGAGTGCGTTTCACTGATTAAATTTGATTTGTGGTCTTTTGAGCAACATCCATCTTTTTCGAAGCCACACCACCTCCATGTGAATGAGCATTCAAATCCAACTTGGACTGTGAGGTTGGTGGTGACTGTATTTTGCCTTCAGTTAGTTCACTCATTTTTAACTTTAGTCACACGTTTTTTGGTAGGGTCTCATGTGCAGTAGTCTATCCTACCTGGCTACATGATGTAAACTCAAAGTGTGTTTTGACTATTTTGCAATGTGGGTGACTTGCTAAATAATGCCAGCTGTCACATTGCCAAAATCCACAAGTTTCATCTCCTTTGGATAAGGCTTTGCATCCTTATGAGAACGTTAACATACACGTTATTAAGACATCATATCAATATCAATAGCAGTCTTATGCTGCATCAAGCACAGGATACATTAACATGATACATTAACAGAATATTTCAGCTACCCAGTGCTACTATGTCTTGCTGGGCAAAGTGAATTTTTAACATAAGCCACATTCGATTTGTTGGACCATCTGTATAAATGTAGCTGTCAGATAATGAGACATTTAGTGGTTCAGTCACAAGTGTACAGCATGCAAATCCATTTTCAGTAATGCCGAATGAATGGATAAAACATCCAACCAGTTGATGTACCCACTAATGAGCCGTGTTCCTTTTTTTATCCACTAAAATATAAACCACCATTTTTCATGTTTGTCCTCCTAGCATAGCATAACATATGAGTTCATTAAGTTTTACAGCCTACAATCTTAGATAGATTAGCTTGTGTAATTGGGCGGGTGGGGGTTGGGGGAGCTTGCTGGGCTCGGTTTCCACATTATTTTTGGAATCTTTTGTTTTGCTTTAATCCATAGACCTACTCTTGGTGGCCTAAATACATGGAAAGGCGGTGTTTGTGTCTTCTGATGCTGCTCTGTGGGACGTTCTGTTGCGTGTGTTCCAGCCGTGCCGTTGGCACAGTACGAGCTGTAGAAGATAATGCTCCGCTGTTAGGCACTTTAAACACCCTGTCTGCAGTTCCCTCAGTTCTAGAACAGTCCACGTCTTGCCGAGTTGTGAACCTCGAGCAACCACCTTGTCTAGCCTAATCAGATTGGTTTTGCAGTCCGCAGCGTGCTGAGACATAAAGCTATAAAGCTGCTCGCTGCCCGCTGTCTGCCTGCCTCAGATAGGCCATCATTGTCTTGATTTACTAGACACTCTGCCTTCTTGTCTGCTTGCATTTTTTTTTTTGTGAAAGGAAAGCGTCCTTCAAAACTTTATTTTTAAACTAAGCATGAACATGTCGTCTGCAGACTACTTGCAAAGTAACATTAATTGTTATTGTTTTGTGTCCCTTTTGGTTAATTATTAGGTGTTTATTATCAGGAGCACTGTATTCAGGGTGGTAGTACACAATGAAACATTTCTAAATGGAACGTTGTCATGGTGTTCTCCTGAATGCAGAATGCTGTTATGTGCTTCCATCCTGTGGTCAGAATAATAACTGCATTTACAGTCAAGTGATGACCAGCCCTAAATCAGATCACTTGTGTGGGCTTCTGGTAGCGTATAAATCTATGTTTGTTTTTCTTTCTCATTCCTGTAGCTGAACTGGAGTTTGTGCAGATAATAATCATAATCGTGGTGATGATGGTGATGGTGGTGGTGATTATCTGTCTTCTGAACCACTACAAGCTCTCAACGTGGTCCTTGGTGAGCAGACTGGGCCAAGCCAGGAGGCAGGAGCACTCTCTACAGCCGGTAAGACATCCTGCTGCTCTGCCAAGCAATTCCTGTGTGCTGTGTGTGGCCCATTTGTGTGTGTGTGTGTGTGTGTGTGTGTGTGTGTGTGTGTGTGTGTGTGTGTGTGTGTCTCTCTCTCTCTCTGTGTGTGTGTGTGTGTGTGTGTGTGTGTGTGTGTGTGTGTGTGTGTGTGTGTGTGTGT
>JAUZST010013272.1:0-11095 GCA_034779995.1 Parotocinclus haroldoi
TATATATATATATATATATATATATATAGAGAGAGAGAGAGAGAGAGAGAGAGAGAGAGAGAGAGAGTATATGTAGATGAGGCCAAGCACATGACGACAGATTTACATTAAGTATATCTGAGCCTGTTCATCCTGTTCCCTTCCAAAAGTGGTTTCTTTGCTCCTACTTTTCTAAAAAGACCATTCCTGATCAAGCTTGCTTGGACGGTAGAAAGATCAACTTGGCATCCCAATGAAGCTGCCAGATGCTGCTACTGCTCAAGTGAAATTGAAGATCACACTAAATAGCTTATAGAAGCTGTTTTTAGATTTATTTTTTGTCACTGCATACAAATTTAGTGTATTTTCTGCTTGTATTCTAAAATAAACATAAAACACATAAATAAAGAGAGATAAGGGTAATAATTCTATTCAATCGTTATACCATTGCTAAAATAATGGTACGTCTAATCTGATAGTGGCACAATAATGTATATGATTTGATGTAACAGGTATGCGTATTATCTATCTTTTATATGCAATAATACAAAATTACACACAGAGCACAGTGATCGACCTTTATTAAGACTTAGATTGAAGCATGTTAAGGACATCAACACATATCTCCTGTTATGGCATTATCTACATTAAATGTGCAAAGGGTAAAGAATTAAACAGTGGTTCATAAATTATTTTATCTGCATTCAAATTTCTCTTAGTAACACACACAGTGTCAGTTTGCACTTCCATTCAAGCATCTATAGCATAGTTTAACATTCTTATCATTTTCAAAACACAGAACATGGATAACAACTGTTTAATTAATCAATCTTAACCCACTTGGTCTGGTCTGTGTAGATATCTTACTTACAGACTCTATTATGCATTATGCAGTGATGCGCTAAAGATTCTGATATCTGATATATTTGTATTTATCTGTATTTAACCTAAAACATCAGGTTTTCACAAAAGTCCTAACATAAATAAAGAGACAAACAAATGAGACAAAAACATCATGTTTGGCAAATTAATTATTGAGAACAACGATTCAAAACTGCATATCTGTAAGAGGCAAAGGTATATGATACCCTAGGATTAGAGGTTAATTTGAAGGTGAACTTGGAGTCAGGTGGTTTTAATCAATATTATGGCAATCAGGCGTGATACCTGTTGTATTTAAGAAACAGGGACCTATCAGATTTGGATCTTCACCAGTGTATAGTGGAGCCTAGGATAACTTTTATGCAAATAAAGGCCTCCCTATAAATGCCTAATGAATGTTAATGTTCATGGGTCCACCATCAGGAAAACACTAAACATTAATAGTGTGCATGGTAGTGTTGCACCGCTCTCCAAAAAGAACATTGCTGTCCATCACGTGGCACATGGACAAGCCAGAATTCTACTGGAAATATACTTTGAGGATAGATGTGACCGAAATTTTTTTAGGCATTTTTTAGCATTTAAGTTATGCACATACTGGAAATGTCAAACATTGCATTCCAGCGTTAGTATCGTATCCCAGTGTGTTCCTGTTTTGATGCATCTGGACCAGGTTTGCTTACCATCATTAATGAAACACTGAATTCTGAATCTGTCCAGGAACTGAATCTAAAGAGAATGTGCAGCAAGACAGCTACTCTAAGAATTGTTAACGAAATGTAAAGTTAATGTTTTGAAATGACCAAGTCAAAGTTCTGACCATACGTGCTATAGAAATGTAGAAACTGTTCTGGACAACGCAATGGCCTAACATTCCTCCAGATCAGAGTGAAGGACTGATCAGCAATTACAAAAAAGATTTAGTTGCTTTTATGCATAAAGGATGATATTTTTGTCTCATTTTTAATCATTTCTTTTAGTATTCATGTAAAAATCTGATGATGTTTTAGGTCAAATTTATGCAAACATACAGAAATGTATAAAGGGTCTACAAACGTTTGAGCACCACTGTATTTCTGTATTTTAGAAGCACATTAAGGGTTATGTTCATATGTGTATGAAAAGTGTAATCAAGAAAGCAATACAATCACATATCAAATTGAGGTATTAAAGTATTTTGCATGGTTCATTTAATAAAATGTGTTCACAGTGTACTATATTTGTAATAGTTTTATTCAGACAGGTCCTTTACTTTCTTTTATTAAATATATGTATGAAATAGTTGAGATTGCTTAGTTGAAAATAGTACAAAATGGAAAATGTTCAGACTTACAGACCCGACCATTTTAATACATTTCAGTTGAAATAAAATTAGTTTAAGCGCAGATAATGCAAAGATTGCATGAGCTGAAGTGATGAAGTGAACTCATTGCAGATCCTATGTATATCAGATTGAAGGTTTCATCTAAGATTCAACCCTCATGCTCTCTCTCCTCTGATTCATATGCCTACAGAATAATGATTATAATGATTAAAATGATTATCTAAAGTGGTTAGAAGAATTTAACTCAATCACAAATCAATATCTTTCACATATGCAGATCAGTCAATTTGATTTAAACCCTGTTAAGGACCAAAACATCCTCATGAACTCCATGTAATTCAACCTGTGACAAAGCAATTTACACACATTAAAAACACTGAGTTTACGGAAGAAATCTAGAATGGGCAAGACAAGGGTATAAATCCACAAACTAGGGGCAGGTTTGAGTAGCCAGTCCGACTACTGGCATGATTTTGCAGTTGTGAGGTCATATACGTAATCAGGAGCCTGCAGATATGACACCCTCATGAAATATTAATTATTTGAAAATTTTCATTACAGTCAAAAGTGCTGTTATCCAATATACCTGATCAGATCATTCATTTCCATATCTATTATTTCTTATGAGGAAATAACTAGTCGGTTCCCACATATATTCAAATTTCTGTCTACGTTCTATGATGGCTTTATTTCATAAAAGTGAAGGATGCAGGCTAAGGGTATGAGGTTGTTCAGAACCATTTACCATTTAATATAGCGGATTAGTGGTTGGAATATCAGATTAGGGGATTAAAATACCCTAATATGTTATTGCGGCAATTCAATTTGGGGTTTTCATTACCTGCCCTCAAAAAAGATTTATACATTTTTAGTGTGTGAAGCCAAACTAGCAGAAGAGTTTTCAGTTAAACATACTGTAGTTAGATTATGCTTTGGAATGATCAAGTTCACTCAACAATCACTTTATTGGGTACAAGGTTATGTTTTCATATTCATTGTCCATTTGATCAGTTTAATTTACAATTACAGACTGTAGTCATTCTGTTTTTCTACATATTTTGTTAGTCCTGTTTCAGTCCCCTCATTTTGCCCTCTAATGGTCAGGTGTCCCACAGTGGATTATTCTCAGCACTGCAGTGACACTGTTGTGGTGGTGGTGTGTTGGTGTGTGTTCGCTGGTATGATTGAAACAGACACAGCAGTGCTGATGGAGCTTATAAATACTGTGCTGTAATGTCCGAGACAGCGGCTCATCTGTTGTTACACAGTTTGTTAGTCATCCTCTAATCCTTCAACAGTGCTTAGAGGATGCCTCCTACAACATGCTGATGGCTGCACATTTCTGGTCGGTGGACCTTTTTCATTCCAGCAGCACTGCTGTGTCTGATCCATCCATACTAGCACAACACACACTAAGAAACCACCACCATATCAGTGTCACTGCAGTACATAGTACCTGATATAGTACCCACATAGTACCTGATCTGTGCTGGTCCTGTGGGGGTCCTGGTCATTAGAGAACAATAATGGGGATGGATAAAGTATTAATTGGGCTTCAGGCTGTAATTATTACAAAGTGTTTCTGTATGGTAAGTGGGGCTGATAAAATGGACAATGAGTGCAAAAACAAGAAGGAATAGCTAATAATGGTAAGTAAGTAAGGTAAGTAGAGCACAGTGCTGTGGAATCGTCGATTCTGGCTGGTCAGAAAGTGCTGCGGGACAGCAAACGTCCTATGACAGCATGGCTGTTACGATCACAGCGCTAGCTGCATAATACATCACAGTTATGTTGATCATGTTCATCTGTAAAAACGTGTTCACAGTGACTTGTTGCATAATTTATTCTAACAATTAAACATAAATAAACTCATAAATAATTCAGATGTAATGCTGCTGCTTTTTTTTACTGTGCCCACTCATAGGCACTGGCTATGACAGATTTCCAGACTTCAGCAGCAAATTCACTGCACTTACAAACAGCCAGCTGGCTTTCATCTTTCAGGCTTGAGTAAAACAAGAAGCCTGAGAGTTTGTGGTACATTGGGGATATCGACTGCTTTTTAAGCTGCCTTGTACAAAGGAAGAATTGAGGCCACCGTCGTGCTATTGATTACTTTTGTACAAGTGCGTGCCCTAGTGCACTTCCTTACTTACCCTGATAGCTTCTGTTAATCAGCTATGGCCTCTAAGTGTTTAACTACTCTATACAGTATGTGTTTTCATAGAATTAGGTCTAACTGAAACACAAGTGTTTTTTTCTGTAAAACAAAATCAAATCATAACTAAAATGGACTCACTCAGGTAGAGTCTGTCAAACTGGATGAGAGTACCCACACATTGGCTGTTCACTAGGGTGTATGGTCACCCAAGACTGCCAAAACACTCTGACAGTAATGAGGCATGGGCAGGATCAGATTGTCCAGCAGCTCTTGTGAGATCCTCTTCATATTCATTTTGAAATATCCCCTAATTTTTGTGAGCAGTATAAATGGTTCAAAGAGAAGAAAAAGCATGCTTCACAAGTCTAAATGTCACCTGAGCAGTTGTTCATTTTCATAAAGTAAAGCAACACAGTAAGAAAGCCTGTTTAAGCTGGTTTCTTTTCTCGTTACACTAATCAACCATCACAAAAAACTGTTTGGTTTAAAGCTAAGGATAATTCTTAAATTCTGTCTAGCCATTTCTTAAATAATGGATGGATATTTTAGACAAATATGTTTCTGAATTCCTCACAGAAGCTGTTTGTCCTTTCCTTTCCTTATTAATTTCCTCCTCCTTATGAACTGAAGATTGATAGGGAAGTCCACCCTTAAAGGAATTACATATATTTTATATAAAGTTCTTTAACATTACATTTGGCATTATGGCACAATGCTCAGGAATGAGCTGAAGATAAAGGGCATGGGTACCAATATAGGTTTATAAACCATTGACGATCTTCACAATATGCTCTGCATCTGCTTTTATGAGCACACAGCATCATCAGGGACCCCTCTCACCCAAGCCACACCCAGTATAATCCAGTATAATATAATAGATCTGTTATATTCCCATATATTTTTATAATTCTCATATATTCTGTACATACTATACTCCGTTATTTATTACCTCCTCTGACACCTTATTCTATATTTGCACATTGCTACTATTTGCACTCTACACAGTATTTGAACTATACTACTATTTGCACTTCTGGTAGATGCTAACTGAATTTCGTTCCCATGTACTGTGCAATTAAAATAAAGGTGAATCTATCTAGCTACCTATTTAGTGAACTACTGTAGTTGACCGGTTGTTATTGGTAATATCCACTTAATTAAAGTGAAAACACGGCAACTCACAAAGCTCACAAAAATTCGGGAATATTTAAAAATGCAATATCCCCATGATGATATATCCCCTAATTTTTGTGAGCAGTGTAAATAAATTGATGAAAGCCATGAAATAAATGTCACTGATTGTCGCAGATTTATTACACATCTTGATGTGCAAGTCATTCAGAGTGGATCTTTCCTTTAAGTAAAATATTACGCTAACTAAAACGGGCATTTGGAGGGCCAGCTGCCATTTCTTCCACATGAAACCAGCATTCATTAGCAGAACAGACTCTACAAATTGCAGCAGGGGGGCAAATGAATGGCGCATTGATCACCCAGTACAAACTAAAGCGTGTGCAAACAACATATTCAAACACAGACGGCATCTGGATCCATGACATACGTAAGAAATAGTGAACAAAAACATGGGCTTGCTACAAACACTGCTGTCAATACATGCACCATTACGCCTCTTTTAGTATGTTACTGTCTGACTGAATAGCAGTTGCTTTGTATGCCAGTCAAGTCACAGTGCTCATCTCTATTCCACAGTATCCTTAACAATGGAAGTTTAATATGGCGAGGATAATCCTTTTGTACTCCTTGCGAAAATTGTGGTTGAGTACACCGTAGATGACCGCGTTCAGGCAGCTGTTAAAGTAAGCCATGAAGTAACTGGCTGTGAAAAGCCACTCAGGAATGGCCTGGCCCAGTGAGGGATGGATGGCCACTGCCAGACCGATGAAGTTCAGCGGCGCCCAGCACACGGCAAATAGCACGAACACCACGAACATGGTGAGAAAGTTGCGGAAGTCGTGCGGTTTGATCTTGGGCCGGGTGTCCGGTTTGACGCGCTTGCGCACTTGGATGACAAGGATCCAAATGCGCAGGTAGCAGAAGGTGACGATGCTGATGGGCAGAATAAAGTGCACCACAACCACGGTGATGGTGTAAAGGGAGCTGACCGACTGGACGAACGTGCACGAGTAGACTCGGGCGTCATATTGCAGTGATTCCACGAACCAGTTGGGCATGATGGCCAGGACAGTGAGCATCCACACCAGCACCACATAGCACATGGTGTTCTTGTTGGAAAAGAGTTTGTCATACTTAAGGCTGTGGCAGATGTAACAGTAGCGGTTGATGGCAATTCCAGTGATGTTGAAGATGGACCCGATGACACTAAGTCCCATTAGGAAGCCGCTGATTTGACAGTGGATGCTTCCTGCAATCCAGCCATTGTGGAAGATAGCGGTCAAGACCAGCGGATAAGGGTAGATGGCCACTACAAGGTCAGCCAACGCCAAACTCACCACAAAGGCATTTCCTATGGAAAAATAACATATGGATGTCATATAAAAACAACATGCCAGAATGCAGAATACCATACTGGGTATATACACTGTTTATAAAAATTAAGGAATATTCAAAATGAATCAGAAGAGGATCCCACAAGAGCTGCTGGACAATCTGATCTTGTAAATGCCCCATCACTATTAGTGTGTTTTGGCAGTCTTGGGAGACCATACACCCCAGTGAACAGTTCATGTGGTGCACTTTGGTCCAGATTTTCTGATGATCTTGTTTAATTAAATAAAATCAAAGGTCTCTTTTTAAAATTGCTTCATATTCATTTTAAAACATCCCCTAATTTCATATATATATAGCACAAACAGCACAATGTATCTATGTATAGTATAAACTCGTTATCATAAAAACACGTCTGGTGACATTCATATCTGAAACCTGATGAATGTCAAGTTCATATCTGATCCTGACAATGTGTTTTACTGAGCGGGCCACACTATTGTATGTTCACATTTGCAATGTGCATAAACTTGATGATAGATGACTGCTACAGTGTCACAAAGCCTGTGAAGTCCAGTCTGCAATTATTAATAGCAAAGTCATTGTATGTCTGTTCAGTCTGCCGCCACCTTCGTAACATCACCTGGCAGTTATTTCCAGCCATACAAGGCATATTCAGAATCATTGCTATAATTTAACAAAAATTATATAATGCACTTGCGTCATTGGCTTCCCATAAAACAGAAAAAATATTTATTGTGGGACAGCAAGATAGCAAGGTTAGAATATATATACTAGTGTCATATCTTGCGAAAAGCAAAACACCACTAAACAATGCCTACTCACAGGCGTATGTGCAATAAGGGGGCACCCCGGTCTGCTTGTGGCATCATATAGCCCCCTTGGACCAAATCAAACTGCAATTTAGATGATTGAAGCCCCTGACCAGGCAGAATACAGACATGTAGATCAGATGGAAGTCAGAACCAGATTTATCTATGGAAATTAAAAGGAATGGATCAGAATGCCTGAATCCACAAAAAGCATACATGAGACATAAATTAGAGTGTCTCAGTTGGTAGGAAACTGTCTTCCTTATTCATATTTGGCCTCTGGTGAATTGATCTCTCATATTGTGCTTTCTCTCCCAGTAGTTGCATCCAAGTTCTGCTGGGTCACACCCCTGTTTGAGTTTGTTGTTCCACCTTGCCAGGGGCTTACATGTTTCAGAGTACTCTCTGGATCTAGGGGGCAGGGTCTATGGTAGATTACAGGTCAGAGGTGCCCCTGCAGGACACATAGCAGACAAGACACATATTACACAATCACCTAATTACAGTTATATGAGCTTACTGTTATTATTTAGGGCTTGATACTGTGTTGCTCATCATAATCTTCTGTGTAATTGGGTCATGCTTCCCTTTACAAGAAAACCCTATTGTCGTTGTGTTTATTTGTGTGGTCTAATGTCCGTTTGTTTATTGTTCATCATTGTGACTTCAATACGAAATTCAATACGAAAAAAATCCCCATTTTTAAATCATCTGCGTGCTGTAGCAGTAATGATTGCTTAAACGCTTAATAGATTTAGCTCAGTAAGTAATAACAAAAAATTAATAGTATTTATTTGAAAAGATATGCTCCCTAGAATTAAAGTGAATGGACAGAGCTTTAAAAAGTTGGAACAAGCATTTGACCCACACCCAATCCGTTTTTTATTAGCAGTTGGATAGCCCTGCTTTTCCAATCTTTTAATTCTTTATCTTGAGAGTTAACATCAACTGATGGTAATGATGATAATGGTACGACTACTACAACTACTACTACTACTACTACTACTACTAATAATAATAATAATAATAATAATAATGATAATTAAAATAATACACTCAATTGATTGCTTGACATTTTGAACACTGAAACATCCTGTTTTGGGGATATAGAAAACAACACTGATGTAAAAGGTTTGCCCACTGTTTTCATATCCACATACATGTATGTTATAAATACATTTCAAATTTGAATTAATTCATTTAAGATAAGATAAACCTTTATTAGTTCCACAGTGGAGAAATTCAATTTTTTTTTACAGCAGCAAAGGGATAGCGAGGCACTAGCTAACCTAGTATGAGAAATATATACATGAATAGAAGAAAAACATCTACAAACATAAACATATGCAATAAAGTCTCTCTATAAAACACTGTGTACAGATTACTTACAGATACATTGGGATATGATTTCACATTGAGAGGGTATTGCATATTGTGGTGCTGTGTGCTATGTGTGTGTGTGTGTGTGTGTGTGTGTGTGTGTGTGTGTGTGTGTGTGTGTGTGTGTGTGTGTGTGTGTGTGTGTATGTCCATGGTCTGTTGTGTGTTAGGTGTATGTATTCATGGTCTGTTTATTATAGTGCATGTTGTAGGCTCTTAACAGCGGCTTGCTTATTTAGTGTGTGTGGCTTTTGTTATTGCCGATTTAACTTGTTTCTTGTTTATTCCTGCATGTGCTCTGATTCTCCGTTTTCATTGTCTTCCCCATTAGTATTTTTGGTTTGAAATCTCGGAATAGTGGTAGCTCAGTTCTTGTCGTTAAATTGTTCCAGAAGGCTTGCTGAGAAGCTAAAACATACAAGTACCAGCAAGTTTTTCCCTTAAGTAATCATCCCTCAGAAAATCAATCAATGAATTGATAGAACTGTATTTAACATGTGCTCCCTCCTTTACAACAGTCATACATTCAGACAAATCCATCATAAATTGCATGTATTATGGACCAACAAGTTTAATATAGACTATACGTTATCATAGTGAAGCCTCTGATAAATAATGATAAGCAAATTAATGTTTAAACATTTCCATTAACCTACAGTTGACCAGAATCATTAACACAATGATTATTTTTTAATAAAGCGTTGATAATTTGCATGCAATTTAGTGAGTAATGGATTGAAAGTGAACTCAATGCGTTAGCATAGCTGCTAATGCTAACAGCAGCCTGTGCTCGGAAGCATTCAGCTACTGTACTGAGAATACTGTACTGCAGATTTAAAAATAGAAAGAAGAACAAGATAAACACAGTCATGATTTTCAATGAGCCAGGGTTACTAACAATCAGAATCATTGATTCACCAGTGTTAATTTCCCATGCAATATGTATTTTTAAAATACCTCCATACTGGTGCATAGCAGGAATGCCTCAAAGATCCAGCAAATTATATCAAATTTTACTGCAAGAAGAACTGTTGAGCATTGCATCACCAAACAGTATACTTGGAAAAAGCTTGCTAGCTAGCCAGGTAGCATAACATGCAGCATATGTAGCTGGAAAAGGCGTACGACAGGCCAGCTGTCATTATTTATGCTATTAAATCACACTCACTGAGAAGGTGCAATAGCTCAGTTCCCTGCTTCTCATGCAAAGGCAAAATATAATAATAAATAAATAATCATGGAGAATAAAGTCACGTTCAGAAAAATTGTCGGCCTTGTGTGTGCACTTATCACTTCAAACTTGCAGGGGACTTGCTTTCAAGCTCAGACAATCAGTCCTGCACACTTCTAGGCTGTTGAACTAAGATGATATATATATATATATATAATAGAACAATATGGAACATCCACTGGAACGTTTGTGTGCTCAAAAGTATGATCAAGGTACTTGTATGTGTTACATGTGTGACCAGACACACTGAGACACACCACATGTCCCATGAAGCAGCTGATTATTCAACATGAAGACATGATTGCAAACACGATAGCTACGAGTGCACATGATGTGATGCCAGAGGACGATTTATTATCAGCTGCATGCTATGCTTATCGAAGGGCTGACAGTTTTGTGTCATGTGAAATGCAATGCTATGTTCCCAGCTTATCACAAGCATTGTCTGACGGGTGACAGTAAGTTTCTGAGCTCAACTCTGTGACGGAATCAGCAGCCCAGGACCTAAGTTTACTACACAACGTATACACAATGTTTATGGAATTCCTTAACATGTAGGATCAGGCATGAAAAGATTCTGCAGTTTTCAAAAGGAATGCTGGGAAAATGGGCTTGGTGAAAACCACATAAGTCACAGCATAAATCTTTCATGGAATTAATACAGCGCCTGAGGCCATCGCAGTGATTTAGCAAGCAGATTGCTTTGCTAAAGTGCTGTATAGCAGAGAAAGCCTGAGTAGGGACTGACACAACACACTTTCAGTCGTATTGAATAAGTATGTGAAATTCTGCATTTAGCTTTGGAGAATCATTATCATATATCTATCTATCTATATATA
>JAUZST010013273.1:0-11095 GCA_034779995.1 Parotocinclus haroldoi
ACACACACACACACACACACACACACACACACACACACACACTCACACACACACACACACACACACACACACACACATTCTCACACTTTAAATCTATTGCATGTCATTGAAATATGGGAATAACTATGAAATATGGGATATCGATGCAGACATGGGTAGAAAACACAGATGGTGTCTGGGATGGGAACTAATCTGGGAAACTCTGGAGCTGCAAAGCAACAGCACTACCCACTGCACCCTGAGCTTCATTAGTGTTTCGTAGTCTTTTTCAGCATTATTAACGTTTATTAATTACTTATTGAAGTTAAATGTAATATTGCTGTAAAATGATAAACAGTACAATCATCAGTTAAAATATGTACATGTTATGTAATTTGATTTCGATTTTTGTAGCAATATAAATCAACACATTGTGATTAATTTTTGGAATATCATATTAAAATTCAGATGTTTTACATTTACCTGTAATGACTTAACAAGGAAAAAAACACTTATAATTGGAATGAATTAAGCTGATTCTATTAATTTAAATCATCAGTAGTTTACATGCTTGAAAATAAATAAATACACACACATTAATCATCAATAATGTATATAATATAATTTCTTACAGAGGTTGTATTTTAGTCTTACACATTCACAGGAGTTTCATAAACAGAGTTTCATAAACAAACAGCCATCCCAGGAAGGAAAAAGCTACTGTGAAATTTAATAGAAAAATTGTAAATTGATTTACAGTTTTTAATGTGAACTTTCACAGTTTGACTATAAAGTTCACAGTTCGGCTATGGATTATTGATGGTAATTTGGTCACTTTATGGTTTCACTGAGAAATTTCATGGTACATTTGTAAATATGATTGACTATGAACTGACTATATATTATTTCACAGTTCTACCATTGACTTTGATGGTAGTTTGGCCACTTCATGGTTCTACTCTCAAAGTTTACAGAACATTTTTACATTTGGGATGTATTAATCTCCACTAGGTGTTCAAACCCAGGCCCTTAGGAATTGTAGTTTCCAGCATCGGAAGCCTACCAGAAAGTCACCACAGTTGCAGTAATTATTAGTCGTTCATAGTCCAGAATTTTTTATCTGTTGTATGCAAGGAACTATTGAAATACTATTTCAGTGTTGCAGATTATTGCTAATGAGCAGTAATGAAAGGAATAAAACAAGAAGGTCACAGACAGTTTATAGAATAAACATAATAAATGGCACAGTCAAGGCCAACAATAACCTCCTCAGAGATTATCCAAAGGGAGGAATTACAAATACACTGCTCTATGCACCAGATCTGCAAAGCCTTCTGCTCATTCAAAGGCCCAAGCCAAATTTGTGAATCCTTCTTTATATTTAAATGCCAGCATTCATATAAGGATGTTTATTAGGTCTGGCTAGGCTACACTGGAGCTCTTTGTCATGTTGCAGTAATGGGCCTGGGACACCAATGAGTTATGTAAAATTTCAGCCTAGACATTTAAAAAGTAGGCAAAGAAGGTGTTCTGCTCATCTCCAGAGGCTAACACTGAGCTCCCACTCCCCCATGGTGAATCCCTTGCTCTTGATGATAAATATAGTAATTACATTTACATTATTCATTTAGCAGATAGCAGGAAATAATAGCCTGGCTACCGGCCCAGTGGCAACTCTCTGGGAGCTTTGGAATTTGAATTTACAATATTCCACTCACTAGCTCAGAGACTTAATTACTAAGCTGACCATTGAAGATACATATTTATACATATCCTTGTATAGCATGTACTGCTATAAAAACAAGATAATAATTTAAGTAAATATTCTCATTTCAGCATTTGCCCTTTTTCTCAGTTGGCACAGACTGAAACATAAAAAGAACTGTGTCTGAATATTTATTTAATGTAATCTAAATATGCATTATCTATGTACTGACATACAGCAGTGCAGAAATTGTGCGATTTGTATCCTTTTATTTTTATTTTTTTTGCTGGGTTATCTGCAAGTGCCCACCCAAGAAATGTTAGCTTTGTGCTCACATTGTATAATGAATGAATAACTATGTTAAGGATAGACTAAATATATGAATACCAACACACTTGCTGTGTTCCATACTGGCATGAACAATAATGAAGCGAAATAAAACCATACAGAACAACTGTCAAAACTTTGGACACACCTACTGAAAATCATATACAGATTTCAAATATACATATTCATCATATCAAACATTCACATTTTATTATATGGAACAGGACGTTGGGTGAAATGGACATTGACCAGACATTACCATGTATACTTTGCACATAGTGTTTTATTTGAAAGAATAAGACTGCTGATGAAAATAGGGGTATTTAAATGAATAAGAAGTGATTAAAAAGAAGCAATTGAAGCAGTATTTCATTAAACCACATCATCAGGAAAGCAAATGAAAAAAAGTTGTTCGATTACACAAATGAGGCTCAAACCCAATTATCGTGATTGAATAGCAAGTGAAAGGATCATGGAGGTGAACAGAAGCATGTTAAACTGGATGAGAGTCCCACATGTTGACTGTTCAGTAGGGTGTATGATAGACTGCTAAAACACACTGACAGTGATGGAGGATCAGATTGTCTAACAGTCCTTGTGGGATCCTCTTCACATTCATTTTGAAATATCCCCTAATTTTTGTAAGCAGTGTATTATTTACAACATAGCATGAAATGTTTTAGAACAGTACAACACATTAATTCTTATTTTTGTAAATTTTATATAAATTGAAACACCAATAATGAAAACAAAAGGAATATTACGATGTTGTTTTCTGTCTTCAAAACTGTGATTTTCTTTTCTGTCATCAGCTGTCACAATATTTGCTTATGCTAGTTGTCTGTCATTCAGACATAAGACAGAATTGTATTCCCTATTTAAATTATTTTGATATCAGACATTAAAGCCAAAGGTAATTGGATTAGTAATTGGATTGGTATTGAACAGCACACACGTACTGTATTTGTCATAAGTGTAAACACGAACAACTACTGTAATGTTAAAATAACAGATAAATAACAAATTTATTCTTGTGTCCATGCATGTGTTGTAAATAAATCTTTTTTTTTTCATTAAAAAAGTTTTATTAGATCTACATCACAGTTTTGTAGTAACAAACAATTGCAAAGTGAATGCAGGTATCACGATGGATTGCAAAGTAATTGCAAAGTGGTGCCATAACCTTTTTTTGGTCTTGACACTGAGTTTATCTTTTACATTGTTGCAAGTCATTCTGGATACCAAGGGGCTTATTGACAAAAACATTATATTAAATATTTCTAAATCTTTCTAGCTTGTGTTATAATAATAAATAAGCTAGCACAAATTAGCCAGCACATGCAAAGAGAAATGTCAGCTTGCAATTAGTTTAAGTAGTGATGGATCATTTATGATAATAGCAAAACATTCTGATGCAGATAACTATATTAGTCATTTATCACCAGATATCAGAAAGTGCATGAGGGGTGCAGATATATATTCTCAGTGACACAGGGAGTATAGATAAAAACGGATAAATCAACTTTGGGTGCAGCCAAGGAAGAACATCATATACAAGCATAAAATCTGTTTAATTATTATTATAATGATTAATCACCCATACACTTAGAATATTATTATAATAAAACTTATTTTGACAAAATTAAATTTTATTTCTAAATAAACATATAGAAAATCGGACACCTGATAGATCCACTTTCTTTAACTACAACACCAAAAACTCACACCTGTTTGCCATTGCACTAACTGAAAACACCTGAATAATTTTACCTTCAACTCAACTGCTTAAGAGATTTACATACTTGGGGCACTTGCCAATATGTACTATGGGGTCATTTCAATTATATAATATTTGTATCATAGGTTAAACCCACCTCACTTAATCTACTTTTAGATTTTTTAGATTTCACTTATACGGGTCATTATATACTGAGGAAATATATAAATTTCTAAATTGTTCACAAATTTTCAAGCACCATTGTACTTTGTAAGTAATCATTATAAGAAAGATCTTTTTGCTTTTGGGACCTCCACATCAATTGCTACCTGTGAAACCAGGTGGTTAAAACTGCCTTCACACAGCTTCTCTCTAGCTGACCCCTTGAGAGAAAGGCGCTGCCAAAATGCACCCAGCAGAGTCTGACTAATTTAACACTACTCACAAGTAAAGGAACCCCAAAGAACCAGGAGTAGCTAGGAGTAAAGCAGCAGTCGGCACAACTTGTCCAAGCTGTGAATGCCTCTGACCAGGCGTAAAGGCTGTGCCTGACAGGAGCATTCCCCAGCAACTGTTCCTAGAGAAAAACACAGGGAGCACCCCCAGTGTCTGGGGCTCCTGATGCAGTGTGTGTACCAGTTCCATCTGTTATTTTAATAAGAATCTTCAATATGTGTCATTGCTGCCTCCTTCTCAGAGACCTTGTACTAAGGTTTTGGGGGTGGTGAAGGGAATGCAGGCCATTTTTGACATGGTTGACCATGTTGGCGTAAAAGAGGATATCATAACTATGTTATGTGCAGCAGCATCAGCAGCATCAGCAGTGTAATGTAGTACAGTGTAATACTACTGATGGCTGCCATGTATTAAATGACTGAAATAAAAAGTTATGATTATAATTGGGGATAAGGGGGACCTACTACAAGCATAAACTCGAATAGGTGCTGTCTCAGCCAACATACAGACCTTGCCGCTTACTAGCAGAGATTACCCCCATACCATCAGAGATGATGGATTTTGAACTTTGCGCTAATAATAATCCGGACAGTCCCTTTCCATTTTTGTCCATAGGATACGATATCCATTATTTCCAAAAACAATTTGAAATGTGGACTTGTCAGACCACAGGACACTTTTCCAATTTCATCTCAGATGAGATGAGGCCCAGAGAAGTCGGTGGTGTTTCTGGGTGTTGTCGATATATGCACTTTCACATTGCATGGTAGAGTTTTTACTTGCACTTGTAGATGGAGCAATGAACTGTGTTCACTGACAATGGTTTTCTGAAGTGTTCCTGACCCCTGTGCTAATATCTATTACAGAATAATGTCAGTTTTTAATGCACCCTGAGGAATCGTCACGTGCATTTCGTATTTGTTTTTGACCTTGCCGCTTACTAGCAGAGATTTCTCCAGATTCTCAAAATCTTTTGATGATATTATGAACTGTAGATGATGAAATCCCTAAATTCCTTGCTATTGCGCATTGATAAACGTTGTTCTTAACCTGTTGGAATTTTTGTTCATGCAGTTGTTCACAAAGTGCTGAAACTTGTCCCATCATTGCTTGTAAATGACTGAGCCTTTTGGGGATGCTCCCTTTATACCCAATCATGAGACTCACCCATTTTCAATTAATATGGGTGGAAAAATATAGACCAAATATAAGCATATGGGGCCACAAAATTAACAGAAGATACTGATTTTAGTCAGAGGGACTAGGAAAGACAGAGAGAAGACCAATACAAGTGGTGTGACTGGTTTTGAGAGGCCCATGTAACAGAACTAAGGCCCATGTAACAGAGAGCAGATTTAACAGAGCAAGAACGTCTGTGATTAAAAAAAAAAAAACATTGGTCTTTCTACTCTTAAATGGCCAGACATAGCTGAGCCCATAGAGACAAAGTGCTCAATATAAATGTAATAACAGTAGCTATGCCCAAACTTTTGACTTATACTGCATTCCTGGCATTATGTTTACTATAAGCATTGGCCATAATAAAAATAAATTTCCTCGTATATGTTTACCCATTGCATTTCAGTGTTTGTCCATGAGCAAGTGAGGCAACCACACTGAACAGTGCCTGCACTAAATATAGTCTCTGAATAATAAAAGTTAGTTGGCATTTAGATGATTTATTCTGATATTAACATCACTCTTCCTAGCATAAATATATTATGTTTTAATATATATTACCTCCTGGTAGGCTCTCAAAGTTTCCTCTATGGACAAACAGTAACCATTATGTCACTAGGACAAAAGAGGATGGAAACCATGCTAATGAAGGCTTGCAGATTTACTGTCCCCACAAGGCTAAAGCACAACTGATCCTAACTGACTGAGCACAAAGGTTTTGGCAATGAATCTGACTTACACTGTCCAGTCTCTCTGGGACTGGCAACAGAATTTGCACAGACACTGAGACTCTATTCTGTAATGAATAGGAAAGGCAGCATATTTATTTCCTGAAAAAATATAAAATGCGGTAGACATGTAAGGCAAAATTAATCACAAACTCAATACCAGCAGAGCCAGACTGTGGTTCTAATGGAGACCAACTACAAGGCAGGGCACCTAACTTAATTTCCATTAATGTAATGGAATTCAATTATGTAATTGTTTCCATGTTCTGGTAACATGAATGGAATATTAAGGCATTAAATTATATTATTCCTGGCTTTAATTTTTTATCTTATATCACTATTCTAGTCTAGTGGACAAACGGACATACAGCCCACACTTCTGTATTCTTATTTATATATCAGTATGTATCAAATCATTGTGCATTTCAGTGTGGATTCCACACTGGTGGACAACTGTATATATTGCAAGGACTAATATATACAGTACTGCATAGTTTGGATAGCTACATGGTGGTCTAATTGTTGTTGGTGTATCATTTGTATTTTTTGTTGTTGGTACTATTATTATTTGTAAGGATTCTGGCAACTAAAATTAAATTTAATTTAAAATTAGTTTTCTCACCTGCAATATAATAGTGGGTACAGAATTGCTAATACCTCCTGATGTATTAGCATTCATTGAATCTATTGAAATGCCTTATTAATGTTTATCATAAATACAAGAGGGTTGATGGCTAGTAGTGGCACCCTTTTGGCTTCACCCTCTCTAACTTGGTTGCACAAAGATAACAGAGTCTACCTATGGGACTCTACAGAGAAAGTACACTGAGAATACGCAATGAGGACTGACAGTTCAGGAGTCAATCCATACTTGTCTGTTATTTCTAGCCTACTCGAGCAAATAATGATATGCTTCCCAGGGATCCCCATCGTTACTACTTCACATTAGAGATGTCACTTCTTGCATGGACATGACTACGCTTAGCTTGTCTGTCCACCTAAGTCTGCTGGCACAGAACTGCTCTCACTGAGACTAGAAATACATCAGAAAATTACTGCAACATCTGCTGTGCTTTTTTTAGCTTTACGAATCACCCATACACTTTGGGTGAATTTCAGATGGGGTGGAGAAACAGTCCAGCTTATATCCTGAAACAATATCTCTCCTTAATGCCTTATCTTCACCCGTCCTCGTTTGACTTTTCTGTTGTGACAGTGCTCAAGCCTTGCAATCTTTCAACTATCAACCTCCTTGTTGATTTGGCAATTTCATTGAGGAACTTGAGTCTCTTCTGACCACATTTCCAGAGGATAACAGTATTCTTGTTACATTTACATTTGCAGTATTTAGCAGTCACCCTTATGCAGAGCAAACTACAAAAGTGCTTTAAGACATCAGTAACAATCTATTCCCAATAATCAGGAATCTAAACAAGAATGCACTCATGAAACTGTTATGGTTGTGTGTGTGTGTTTTTTAAGAGAGAGAGAAGGGGGGATAGGCAAGATATGTGCAGAATAAATGGGTCTTCAAACAGCTTTTTATGATAGAACATTGAGGGGAAGTTCAGTCCATCACTTAGGAGCCAACAGTGAAGAGTCTAGATTAATGCTTTCTTCGTCCCCTGAGAGACGGGGGGACCAGTCGAGCAGTGCTAGAAGTGTGCGTGGTGCAGTACGGAGTGTGATAAGGGCTGCAAGGTAGGAGGGTGCAGGCCCATTTTTATCTTTGTAAGCATTTTTTTGTCCTGTCTATAAAGATGAATGTGCTTTTTTCACCCCACAACTCATGCATCTCAAATCCAATTCAGTTGCCATCCTTCTGTAATCCAGCCAAGGTGGTATACCCCCTTGCCCATGCCCACTTTCTTAGCATTTTAACAGTTAACTGGAGAGTGGTGACCTACTTAATACCAACCACTGGCTACAGTTATACAGTTACAGAAATAATTAAAATTCCATGACTGGATGCTGCTTTTGTGACTGTGAATCACTGTGAATTTTGACTTTGTGGTCCATGAACTTGCATGGCTTTCCTCATACTTTACAATACAATTGATCCTACTATATAGCCCATAGAATTATTACAGGAGTAACTTGTTTCTTCACCCATGCGAGCTGGTGCAGGCGCAAAGACACAGGAGCTGCACTCCCAGTGTCGATACGATGCTCGGTGAAGTTAGTCCGCGTACAGTCATGCTCATGAACCGCAAAAATGTCCTGGAACTCCAACAACAACTTCCACAGAACGTCCCGCAGGCTATGAGTAAGGTCCATGCTACTGCGTTGTAACAATTCTCAGGACCGCAACAACCGGACACGCTGCCCACAAACAACAAGGACGGCTTCACTTAAATCTACTCTGGCCCCCACAGATGAAAGATAATCCAATCCGATTACGCACTCTTCGGTAATAGCTGCAACCAGAAACAACCAAATGGATTTAGTGCACCAATACTAACAACTGGAGAGCCGCACCGCTCAACGTCATACTCAACTGGAACGCCGTCATCTCTCTGCTCCAGCCGCAATACTTAGTTAAGATCCACAGCTGTGCTTTATAGCCTTCCCAAGCGCCGTCACTGTTAAAATGGGGAAGCTGCAAGCACTGACCCTCCAGCGTTAATCGCAGTCTGCTGGAGCCGCCGTTGTCCAATGTGGTCGCTGCCATCCTGCAGCCTCTTGGGGCGTGCAACGGCACCCCGTGGCTGGCTGGCTATAGTTGGGTATAGGGCAGGCATAATGCTCGGTACCCCAGCCCTGGAGAAGGTTGTCCCGCTCGGCATCTGTCTTCAGCTGGTCGGCCAGGATCTTCCTTACCATTCCCTCCAGCTTCTTGTCCTCTAATCCATATGCCTGTTGGAGCTGCTCAGTATCCCACTTCTGACACCAGTGTGATGTCGGGGTAGAAGGACCAGGCAAGTGCAGACCAGCTTAGAACATAATTATTTATTGAACTTCCTGGTACAAGCACAAATACCAGTTGACAATATACCCAGTGCAGTACCGAGGTTTGCCGCAACACTGAAAGCAGCACTCAACCAACACACACAGATGAATTCCACACAAACGGTAGAATAACTCATGAGCACAGGACATTAGTTATATTACCTAAACACAAAGTTTCACATAAGACAACATGCCACATCACGTTCAGTCACTCTCACAGCCATCCCGCAATCACATCAAACAGAACACCGGACGACACATACCCAAAATAACAGACCAGCGAGTCACAGTTTGCTGGACCAGAACGGTCCGCCTTGGGTTCGACCATCGCTACAGTATGAAACATATCAAGCATTTTGAAGCCTTTGCATTATTAATACTAAAAATTTTAGCAAGCTACACAAGTGAAACAAGCTTAATTAGAGCAGCTTTTCTCTTAGCTAATCTACTGATAATTATTGGATGGGAAAAAGGCAACCCCTTTCTGCATAGGGGTGGAAATTGAATAAAATGGTTGTGGGAGTTATAAATGTAGTATCCTTATTTTTACACAAAATACCAAAACTAATTCTGCAGACAATTGCATACTCAGAAGAGATGTGAATTTTATGTGTTAGGGAAGTAATGCAGAGCTATTAAATCCTGGCCTTATCCATACATTCTGAGACCTGCCAGTCAAGGGCCATTAACGGCAAACAAGAAACCTGCAGTAGTTTTCATTAATAAAGTAGTGTGTAATAATAAGTGTGCTTCAAAAGTATAAATAGTAGATATTGGATAACCTATATGGATAGCTTAACCTACATAGCACAAGGCAAGAACAACCCAAGATGGGGTGCCAATACATTGTAGGGCACACTAGTTAACCTAACATGCATGTCTTTGGACCGTGGGAGAAAACTAGATCATTGCAAAAACCTGACAAACCTTAAACAAATCAATATTTGGCATGATCACCCTTAGCTTAAAAAACAGAATAATTAATTCTCTTTTTGTATGTTTTTAAGGAAATAGTTAGTTATGGATCCGGACATGTGTTCATGGTCACTGCCATAATGGAGAATAAATCTGGTACCAATCAGTACCAATAGAACTGCAAGATGACTAAGAATCTGCCTGTACTTCTCTGCAGTAAGGGGGGCATCAATTTGGAACAAACAACCAAATTCATTAGCATAAATTAGCCCAAATTCTACAAGGAATCTCTACCATATCTCAGTAATTAAATGCAGACACTAATCAACGTAGCACTTTCCAGCCCTTCAGCAGACAAATGGTCTTCTGTCAAGCCAAAAAAAAAATCTCACACTTATAATCTCACACAGACTAGAACATGTACAGTCCTTGGGTTTTTGTGCATAGGAGACTCTATGGCTTTGTTCCTCCTGTCTCCAGATTTGTGCTACCAATGACCCAGTGTTTTGCTGCCAATACTGAAAATAGGTGTGCTTAAAATGGATCACTCAGTGTTTGAATCAACTCTGGGATCTCAGGCACACATGGCTCAAATACTGCATTGTTACAGTGACAGCCTATGCAGACAAACCTATATGGTGAACCATGGTAAACTAAGCAATAATTTTAAAATGACAACTATAAACAATGAAACACCTAACATGATATCTACATACAATGACATGTTTGGTGTCATCCCTGCCACAAAAATCACTTTATACCATGTTTGCATTCTAAAATGGCAGAGCTTTCAGCTCCAGCATTTGGCACAGTTAAACATCCAGCACAACTATGAATTTGTATTTTTGTATTTTGTCCTATACCCCATCCATATCATAATTGACCAAATTCTGTTTTATTCTTTAAGAGGTGTGTCTGTGCTAAATGAGTTAGAATTTTAGGGGGTATAAAGAACCATATGCTGTATGGTTTTTAAAAAACTGATATCTATTTTTTTCATTCAATAGTTAGCAACTTTCATATATTCATCATAACCCTGGTATGTTACGATAGGGTCCCCGGAAGATCTCGCGAGACCATTCCTAGTCTCGCTAAATCCCCAGGATCCCTATCTGGTGTTTTTTACCGGAGCCCAAAACG
>JAUZST010013274.1:0-11095 GCA_034779995.1 Parotocinclus haroldoi
CTCCAGGTGATTAAAGAGTTTGCCGTCTGAGCAGGAAGCCTTGAGGACAGAACAGGATATTATTTTAGTATGTTTTGGGTCAACATCAAGAGCTATTCACAACAGGAGTAAGGGTTACACACGAGATGCTCCAACTCTCCGTGCTCTTTTTTTTTTTTTAATCAAGCCTTAAACAATAATGTTTAATGTTTGCATCGCTCTGTGAGCAGCAAAAGAATGTCTTTATTGCTTAAAGAAGATCTTTTGTTCGTCCGGTCTGTTTTATTTCTGCCTAAAGGGTGCTGTGCCTGGTGTGTATAGCCATCAGATCAAAAAAATAATAATAATAAAATACAAAACATCTGGATATTTAACTTTTTGACATTACATTTCTAAAACATCTGGACCAGGCAGAGAGCGGGGTGTGTGTATAAATGTGAGGTAATACATGGTGATATTCCACATGGTTCACTGAAAACGTAACACAGCTGAAAGTTACGGTGACAAATAAAGTTTAAACACAGAGACTTCTACAGGGTAAAGATTGTCGTTTAGTCATTTACGGTCCGTTTTAAATGTTTTTTTTCCCTGCTCAAAACTGGTGTATATGACTGCAATAAATATCTCCTCATACTGCTGTTTCGATTTTAAAGCACAGCCCTGCCATCACGTACCTTCACCAAATGGGGGCGCACTGTTGTGACGAGCGACGTGTAGTTCTCCACAACGGGAGGAAATCCGACAGTCAGCTTGGCCTTACAGAAACCGGAGCGCCGGAACACCACGTCTGAGCGTTTGCACCAGGGCACGAACTGAAGGTAGTCCTCTACCTTAGCAACGACATCATACATCTCCTGCATGGAATACCTGAGTACAGAGGGGGCGGAGATCGGCGTGAGATCAGCGGCAGCAACCCGAGAGCGTGCGAAACGTGTGGAGCTCAAAATGGAAAGAGGGCACAAATAAAACAGGCAGGTTGGCGTGCAGGGATGCACGCTATGTCGGGGCGTCAGGGGTGAGAGTTTAAAGAACGAGACACCCTTAAAAAGCACCACCATCGCCACTACTACTGAATCTCCACAGGCCTGCTAGAGAGTCACCTAAAGGTCAAACGCTGCCTGCCAACAATTTCTGTACGAGCGATTTGTGAGCTGTTTTTAGTACCTCGTGCGCACTCTCTAACCCGTACAGGCCGCGCCGCTTCGCGTTTAATAGATAACCCACCGTTATAACGCTGTGTTTCCAGGACAAACGTTCTCTAGTTACACAGGGTTTGTTGAATGTAAACTACAGTGGTACAATAATGTGCGACAGGACTTTGCATATCAGAACACCGTCCTTCCTTGTTTCCGTTTACAACAGGGTTTTTTGCAACAGCCTGCAAATTAGACCATAATAACCCCCAACCTTGGCACGCGGAGCCCGTATTTCCAGCCTGTACGGGTACGAGCCGCTTGCCCACGTAGCACTAAAAATAGGCCTGTATAGAGACAGTAAAACAGTCGAGCCGGCACGGTCACATGCTGCACCTTACCCTATAATACGTCTCTCGGAATACTCTTTCCTCTTGTTGAAAGAATCTGAGAGGTTGAAAAAGCTTCGGGTTGGAGCGAGCGCAGCGCGGCTAGACGCGGTCCTCAAGAGCGGAGACACCCGGCTCATCAGGATCCCGCATGACGACAAGTATCTGCAGGAAATAAACATTGACATGCAGAACGTTTAGCAGACATCCGTAAGCAGAGCACCCGATACAATCTTACACGATACAAAAACGCAACCAGCGCCAGCTTGAAGGCAAATACACAAGTGTGCAGGATTAACGTACATCAGCTGTAATGTCCAGCCCCGTATGAGTTAAGACGGGACATAAATGTCTAAATCAGCTAAAACTAGTACGACCGAACCTGTGCGACACCTGCTGACAGAAATGAGTCTTAATGAAGAAAACATGGTAGAATTCCACACTAGTTTCGGTTTATGGGAAATGTTTCGAATTCTGTAAAAGAATTACCCTATAGTACAGTATTGCACAAAGTTTACACACTGTAATCTCGCTCATATTACATTTTAAAAATGAAACACAATAAGCAAAGGATCCAAACTACGGTAATATCTAGGCATCGTCCTGTTTTACTGAACGTAACGTGGACATTAAATGGCGCACAGCTGTATTTAAATAGTGTTTATGCAAATGCATGAAATGCAATTGAGCAAGGTGACTGTGGCAAAGAAAATGTCGAAAAGAAAAAGGGGGCTCCTTGAGCTGCCTAGAGATTTTATAAATACGAGTTTATACGAGTAAAAAGCAGAGTAGAAACTAAAAGACAATAAATAAATGGAATATTAGAGAATAAATACAAAATTATGGATAATATAAACAGAATATACAAAATAATTTAAATGGTTAGCAAAACAAAATTGAGAATATGAAATTTGAGCCGTCTTCCAAAAATGGGGAATGAAACAGTTAAAGCTTCTAAGCATTTGGAGAGTTTGGAAATCCATTATATCCTGTACGGTACATATTACAGAAGGACCAACTAGGGCTGTGTAAGTTTCCATTAAAATGTTTTGTAGAGATTCTTCGGCTCTAGTTTATTCTAATAAAGCAATACAGTGATTAAAATTGGACTCATCACTTGCAAAGCCTTTGTTGTTCTCCTCTTAAATATCAGCTGAAGCTCACACTCCTCCATATAAACTCCATAACATTTAATTATAGCTTCCTTTACAGTTAGTCATCGGCTCTGGGATTCTTTTCCCCTTAATTTGCCATAGAAATGGAACAAAGCCAGGATCGCTCGTATCAAGTCACATTCAGAGGAGATGACTGTGTAAACTTAGACGATTCACCGTAAAACGCTTACATAAATTAATATATTAGGTGAATATGTACTCTAAATGGAGCACCAGTCCATTGCTGGGCGGTATACTGGTCACTGCCCCTCTGTTCCACCTCTCGTCCCACAGTCACAGTGCAAGTCATTTTTGTTGCTCTCTGGTAAGCTGAAACATGTTTAAAAATCATAGAAAGTACATACACTGCTCACATCAAACATCCCCAATAAAATACCCCCTAACTTGTGTGAGCCCTGTAGTCTAAACATCCTATTTTGACATAAATTGACACAGCAGTTCCCCCTGAGAATGCAGCCAAAATGGTATGATCCAAACCATGGCTTTGTGACTCATGCTGGAATGTTAACAGAATGTTTTCTCAGATTTGTTGGTGCATTTCCAGTCGCAGCGTTTCCCCTACCCAAAAAGTCAGATGTTTTTCCATTCACAAATGTGGGAATGGCAGTCAGCACCAATTTTGGTTTATACATAAATGAACGGTGGGTGCTGGTATGTTCGGGTGCTAAAGCTCTAGCTGTAGAATCGCCCAGTCATAGCAGAAAAAAACCATCATGCCAAATTAATCTTATCTAGTGCCACCAGCACCTTTTAATACAATCATTCACCGGTAGGTGATAAAATGCCACTTTTACGTTACGAAGGTCGCTCCCATCATGCAAAAATACAATTACAACTCTGGTAAGTACAATAAGAAAGGTTTTACGTGTTAAAACGCTCTTATGTCAATCAGAAGTAGTAACTCCCGAGTCTCAGAAAACAAAGCAGAACTCTTACATTTACAAGGTGCCAAAAGTCGGACCGAACGAAAAGAGGTACATGCTTAGAAACACAGGAGTGCAGACCTATCACCAAATTGTCTAATCCTTATGTGTACAGTACATGAGCTGAACAAACACACCTATTCAACCCAGAATGCTGTACAAATGTGCTAGATATGACCGGGACACGGCACCTGCGTCGTCTAGCCTACAAATTTTGCTACGTGAACTGGTCCGTTAACCTGACCTGAACTGGTCGACGTCAATTTCTGCCAACTCATTTGTCCCGACGAGGGTCACCAGTCAACCTGTCTTGACCTCACCTCACTCCAGCACATTACAAAGTTTCTGATCTGGCCCTGATTATCCTAGTCTTATCCTAGGTTGTAGGGGGCTTCGAAGAGCATGTGATTGAATGGGTCCGTTCTTAGTTCCGTTTCAAAGTCATGACTATCCAGGTCCTTGTTTCCAGCCTGCTTGACTGATTAGGTGTTTGTCTTTCTCCGGTGGTCTAAAACTGTGCTCTCAGACCTACAGCTGACAGGAAGTTGACGATGGTCACGATCTTTGAGGAGGTAAAGATTTCTCCCTTTGTTTCACCACCATAAATTAAGGTTAGTTAGTTAAGGATCATTAGACCATTAGTTAAGGATCCAGCCTAATTGATGCGCCTGTTCATCACACGTCCCCCTAACTGGCGAATCTGACAACCACAGAATTAAACACGACACGGAACGTAAAGGCTATCAAATGGCTATCAAACACTTTGTGGAGTTTCTGAAAGGCAGTACATTCTTGAGAAAATTAAGAATGAAAAGACTGAAGTTGAAATCCAATTATTACCTCCTGAACCATGTAAACCCAGGGCTTTTCTCTCTATCTGATTACCCAAGGGCTTCTAAACTCATTCATCGGATTACTGACAAAATCTGATTTTCTACAGTTATAGGATAATCCAGGTGCATGTAAACGCACTCAGTGACTCCTGCAAAGCCCTGAGATGAACTGCCATTTCGCCCAGGTCATTGATTAAAACTCGTGCCTTTTGTTGCCCTTGGAAAAGTGCCCGAGCCGGACGACCCTGACCAGGAAAAACGATATTACAATATTGATAGATATCTGTTTTTTTTTTAAAATGCAAACATTTTTTTAAACAATGCAGAATTTCAGCTTTAGGCTTATTGTTTTCAAATTCTTATTTTTACCATGTCTAGAGTCGGACCCAGCCTTGCTGTTGGGTAGGTTCATCTTGACCTTGAATTGGATTCAGCTAGCACAGAAATGCATAAATGGATGCGTCCCTAATATAAACAGGTACGAATCTTTTCAAAAGAAGTTCTACTAATAAAAGCCTTTAAGTCCTTTCTTGTTATTCCTGTCAATGGTCGTGTTTTCGGATTACTAGTAGCTAAAGCAAAAGAGTGATCTGCCCGTCCGTCCTCTACATTTAAGATGTGGGTAAGCTTCTATAAATACCCGTGTAAGAGCTAGTAAAAATACCTGTGGTTATTTATTAACAGCTGTGATGTTAAACTATAGGAAACATTCATCCCTTTCCAGGTGTTTGTTGGCTGCATTAGAAACAGATACTTACACAGGGTCAGTTTTAATAACACATCCTCTTGTTCGTCTTATCACATTCAAAGGAAATCCAGTGATGTGCAAAAGTATTGGGCCACCATTAGATTAGCTATTTATGTAACATATTGTTGACTGCCCCCAAAATTTCAAACTTGAATTTGTCACTGCAAAATCCTCTTTTCCACTGATCTTCGTTCCAATCTTTGTGACCTTCAGCAGATATTTGCCTTTTCGCCCTAACCTTCTAAAAAAGACCATTCCTGATCAAGCTGTACAAGGGTCAGCACGGCATCCAGATGAAGCGGCCAGACATCGCTGCTGTTCAAATGGAAATACTTGGCACTGGAGCCCAGATTTATTTGTATTTCAGTAATACTGTATACAGATTCCCTATATGTTCTGCTTATATTCTAATTAGGAGAAAAATCATGATGATGATAAGACTGCTAAAACAACGGTATATTAACGGAATCTAATGGTGGCTAAAGACTATGGCACCGGACTGTATAGTGGGTATAGGTTAATTTGCATATTTCGTTTGTTTAAACTTCATTTCATTTCCTATGCAAATGTGACGATTACATAATGGAACCTACAAACTGCTGGAGTAGTCCAAGGGTGACGTTTTGGGACAGTAAAAAGGGTCCGTGTGGAAGAAGGGTGACACTGCGAGAAAGGCGAGTCCTAGAGGACGTTCTAAACTTTGAACAGTAAGGATGCATCAGTATGTAGATACGAGGTGCAGGCCGCTACTGTTTGGTATGCTGCCAGGTACACCGTGTCCCTGCCTACTGAACCTATGCGCTCTCAGGTGTCACTGGAGATGACGTCAAGGTTCCCCGTGACATCATACGCTTTGGTTCCAACAGCTTTAAATGTTTGAATGAAGTGTTCTGGTTGCTGCCCAACTGTCTGAAACAAGAGCTGCTTCAAGTCTGATGGCTTAAGCTAGCTACACATCAAGGCACTTGGCTACTGTAAAACTGTAACTGCGAAAGCGCAAACGATAAATAATACATCCTCTTGGCTGTATCATAGCTTGTGGGCATGAATAAAGAATACACAAAAACTTTACAAAACAGCTTCGACCACAATAAGCATGTCACAAAGATTAAGAAGACGGATGTTGGTTGCTGATTAATTGGAAAATGTACTAATTATCTGGATAGTCCGTCACATTTATGCAAGACTTCGCAAATCTGAAATGTATCTGGATGTCGATTTTTTGAGTTTATTTTTTGAGTTGTTCTTCATGGTTCTTGGACGTCTCGCATCTTATCCAAAAGACGTGGATGCTGATAGGAGTCCCAGGTAATTGACAGGATAGAGGAAAAAAAAAAAAACTTCTCAGGATCACCTCCAAAGAGAGAACTCCCATCATCTTCAATAGCTGAATCAGCCTTTCAGATGAGAGGAACCAACAAGTCCAGCTGCCTTTAACTCAAACGATCAAGTCTACCAAAACCTACACAGATAAATCTGGATATACTGTGGTGGGACGATGGTTTACACTTTCCACTAAAACTTGTCCCCAGTCTTACTTTGCCTACACAAAACAACCAGCACCCAACGTTTCTGTTTTACTTCTTGAAATTATAAACACAGTTACTCATGGGTTATTACTGGTGTAGGGATCTACAAACCATCTACAACAGGTAACAAAGCACCTGCTCCTGCAGAGGAGAATTTCTGCAGCACTACCACTGTCCAAGGGACAGAAATCAAAACAGGTGGTGGATAATTGTAGCTCGTTTCAAATATTTACATTTACGGCATTTAGTTGGCGCCCTTATCCAGAGCGACTTCCAACTTATACAGTCTTTTAATTCAAGAAATCTTGGGTTAAGGGTTTTGCTTAAGCACCCAACTGTGACAGCTTGGCAGAGGTGGGATATGAACCCAGGACCATCAGGTCCAGAGTCCTGGCATTCTTTAACACAAGATTGAACTGAATTTTTAAACCTTTGAGGGCAGGTGGGGGTTCGCATAAAGCACCAGAACTATAAATACATGGAATACATTGGCATCTCATTCAGGGTGTGAGCTGAGTGCGATACCAGTTAGACTGGCCTCCCCTTCCTCAGGCACAGCCAATCACGTCTGCCAGTGGCACCCAGTCTGGACTGAAGGTACCACCAATACTCAAAAACAAGTCTTTGAGGTGGAGTCAGAGCAGCGCGCAACCCGAGCACCCATTAGTTCATTAGCACATTTCTAGGATTAAACCCAAACAAAGGAAGCCTCATTTTGTTTAAATCCTATTCACCGAAAGCAATCGAAAGCGCTCCTTGAACAGGGCAACAGTCCGTCGCAGGGTTACACAGTCACACCACCCGGCCAGAGTTCAAACCCAGATCCTCAGAAACGGTGGTTGACAGCGGCTGGACCGTTTAACTTAGCTTAAGGAAATGATTATAAACTAGCAGGAAATAAAAAGTAAGATAACAGTTAGGCGAATGGTTTTTGTAAGAAACACAACCAGCTACAGTTAGAGAGAGTTTGACGTGTTTTAAGGGCAGAGACACAGTGAGTAATGTAATGAGTATCGTGATTAAGATCGTAATACCGATAACCACAGGATCGTATCGCCCAGCTTTAGTTGGTAAGCCGGCAGTTAGCTAAATAACAGCTGGTAACAATGAAGGCCGGTAACTAGAGGATTCCAGTTTGTGTATCGCGTATTAAATAGGCAGACAGTTTAACGAGTTAGAACAGAGTTCAAGTTAAACTTAATAAACCGAAAACCGAACAAATTCCGCTAACGTTTTTCATCTGAACACACTGAAGCCTGTAATAGCAATTTAACATCTACGCGTGTTAGTGTCGTGTACTGTTTGCCTTTGTTACCTGGCACCATTCCTTCCCGGTGTTTCTCGAGGGACTGAGGACGGTAATTGTTTAATACATTCCGCTACTGCTCTTCTTAAACACCGGGACCCTCTCGCCATCTTCGCCGCAGCTATTTTCACCTTCCCCTTCTCTAAACTACACTTTCCACCCCCAGAGCCCGCCCCTTCTCTCTGGCTCGCCCTACAAGCTACGCGTCTCCATTGGTCGACGACTTCCTCACGACAGCTGCTCATTGGTCAAGCAACTCATCAGTCACGCTGCTCCATTGACGTGTGTAAATATGCAGGGTGACGTAAAAGCAATGTCACGGGACGCGGGATAGAGTTGCATAGTTAGCAAAGGTTACAGTTAAATTTGTTCAGAACACAATGCTAAAATCTCACGTTATATTCCTTTAATAAATAAAATAAGCCTAACGCATAGTTTAGCACATCAATTCTACTCCACTAATTCGTTTCTTTTAGCATTTATAAGGTGCGCATTGCAAGGACCAACATAACTGCACTTACATAACTGTAACTTAATCTCACTGGGGGGAAAAACATCACAGTTCAGTTCTGATAAAGGTCTTTTTTTATTTTTTATATGGAATTTATCTTATCAATTCAACTACAGGTTCGATTCTATATTCAATAGAATCTATATTCAATGTTTTTGTATTGCGTTTTAAATCAATCACAGGTGAACAGAGGCGGATTTTATATCATTATTTACAATCATTCACTTTTGAACTAAAACTAAGCATGGTCTTAAAAATGTGCATTTAGTGACCATTTCTTAATACCGGTAAACCCATTCATTTGTTAACTTATCTGATCACCTAACTGTGACCCATCATAAACAGTGTGACCTGTAATATTATGGAATCTGGAGACATCAAATCTTGAAGAGGATGTGTCACAAAAGTACAGGACCGCATCTCATTCCACATCTGTCTGCCAATAACAGAAAGTTATAATGGGGACAGGTCAAGAAAGGACGCATTACCATCAGATAAAAAATACAATGCAGCAAAGACAAGATATAGTATTGTCCAATTAATCTTGATCTCCATGAAGACACACAGTAAGTCAGAATTTGTCACAGAAAGCATGAATCCATGCATCAGCCTACCTTGTGTCAGCAGTCAAGAGTTGTGTATTGGCGTGAGAAGTGTTTTCTTGGCACAGTTTTGACTTGATGATGGCAATACATTGTGATCTCATGCTGACCATGTGCACCCAGTTAGTAGTGACCACAGTTTTCACAGTTTTCTTATGGCTACTTCCAGCATGATAGTCCGTGTGACAAAGGGAAAAAAAAGTGAAGATGTTTTTGATGAGTTATCCAGAGGTAATCTGACGTTCCAAATAAAATGCCCAGTAAATATAGATATGTATGTCAGATAGATTTATTATTTATTGTGTTCATAAGTGTATATATGTAAAGCACCAGTGGCTTTTTATAATGAGTGGTTTATGTACACTGTATTTCACATTTTGACCCTCATTTTTCTCATCACGTACTTTCTGGAGATTATCCTCGGGCGACACACCATGCAGGTACATACATGACATAGATGTCATGCCAGATTATACAAGCCAAAGTGCTGCAACAGCAACTCTCTCCCCATATCTTTAATGGACTCATGTGCTCGTTCCTATCTGATAATTAACAGCATATGAGACAGTTGAGAGAATCGTCCCCCAGAACTACAACAGGAATTACTGCCCAATGTTGTCACAGACTGGTGCCCTAAAAAGGGCATGTTTACTCCTGTGCCGTGTGATCTCCTAGGATGAATACCCTGTGGCAATTGGTGGTGTACTTGAAAAAAGTAGTTACATAAATATTAAAATATACAGTATATATATATATATCAATGAAGGGATATTTCATTGTCATGTATCCCCTATTTTTATGAGCAGTATAAATAATGTAAACTATATCATAGTGGGTGCAAATGTAGTCAAAGTATAAATATGTTTCCCACGTGGGCTTTATCTGAGTACTGTGGTTTAATCACAGCCTGAAGACATGCATTAGATCTGTGGCTTTTCATAAAGTGTCTCAGGGTGTGTACGTGTGTATCTGTGTGTCTCAGTGTGTGTCCTAGTGTATGTGTGTGTCTCAGTGTGTTTCTCTGTATATCTGTGTGTCTCAGTGCGTGCGTGTGTGTGTGTGTGTGTGTGTGTGTGCGTTTCTATTTCCGAATGCACGTGTTCTGCTATGTTGTCTAGGGCTATTTAATTATGGCTATTTCATTTTGAGGTATCCCCTAATTGATGTGAGCAGTGTATTACTGTGGGGAAATTCCACAAACATAATATTATTTACGCAATTAATTCAACACTTACATCCAGTCCAAACAATATGCTATTTGTTTATTTATTGATTTTTTTTTTTTTTTTGAGAATTAGAAACGAAGAAGTCTTCGTTATTGTCATTGGCACGAACATTCATGGCAATAATTTCGCCGCTTTGTACAAGAAACATTCTATTTTAAATTATGGTTTATTTCTTGTTTATCAATACTGTACGAATCATAATTTGGTTCGCTCTGGTTAACCACCTATTAGACCACTATTAAGCACCTACTTACCATCATGCTATTAGATTAGTGGATTTTATAGCCTATGTAGTGCACTACAGATCTAATTAGGCACTATTTGAGATTTAACCTGGAACACAGAGTTTATTATTCTTTAGTTAGTGATTATTATTTTTTTAATTAGCATGTTTATCATTGTTAAGTATTTTCAATTGTCTGGTTTGAGCTGTGGTTCGTTACGCAAGAAATAGTTGTTTTTAAAGAACCTATGTAGTTCACTTCAAATCAGATTAGCAGCTATTTGGGATTGAGCCGCTTGTACAATCAGGAGTTGCGCATGCGTGACTGTGTAAGCTAGAAGAAGGCCTTGACCGGACTGATCTGCGAACACAACATACACACAAAGATGGCGAAAATCGCCAAAACGCATGAGGGTACATGCATATTTTTATGTTATTTGAAATGTGTTCCATATAACGTTTTTGTGCAGGTGTGAGATGGTGTTATATTGGTATTTGTTATATTTGTTGTGGTCAGT
>JAUZST010013275.1:0-11094 GCA_034779995.1 Parotocinclus haroldoi
CACACACACACACACACACACACACACACACACACACACACACACACACACACACACACACACACAAAACCTCAAACCTGTCCATAATGTAAGTTGTAAAGAGATCAGAATTAAAACAGTATTATTATTATTATTATTATTATTATTATGATGTTTACGTTGTTCATCCGGCTTTTTTTTTTTTTTTTGGCAGCAAATCAATAAATCCCAGATATGCCACCAAACTAGATTTGTCTCTCTGATATGAAACCATATTTTGATTTTATAACCCGTTCTAACCTTGATTTGTTCTGTTTAGGGTTTTAGTGCCGGGTCTGTTTTTAGTTTTTGTTTCTATATGTAAAAGCCGTTTCATTGAACGAATTCCTTACGATTTGGTCACAAAAATGGGTTTGTGTTTGATGTTCATGCATATCGATTTGTTTTTGTCCCGATCCTGAGACGTCTTCCTTGGTCTCATCTTTAGCTTTCCTTTTAGTATCTAGTATCAGTTTTCGAATCATTTGCGTTGTTTCAGCTGACATCTCTCTTACAAAGTCGGGGCTTAAAAAGTCGTCTTTTAATTAGCAAAGCCCAGCGTCTCGTTAAAACTGCATCCAAACGGACTCGTTTGCATTTCAGACTAATTACAGGGCGAGTCCATCGTTTCCTGTTATTCGATACATCGCTCATCCCGAGTGCTTGCAGAGGCTGGACCGCTTTATCAGACGCTCACTTTGGGCTGACCCCCTTTCGTCCAGAGCAGCTTCCGGCTGAGACCCGATACAGTCAAAGGTCAAAGGCCTTGTTAATTATTAAGCGATGGCAGTTTGGCAGGAAGCAGAACCGTTCGAACTCCAGGTCGATAATCTCGGTGGTCAGAGTAACGAACTTTCACTTAAATGAATCCACAGGACCCGATCAGAGAACTGAGGATCAAGACCTTGCTCGTGGCCGTCCAGTTCCTTAAGCTCAGAGAACGAGATCACTAATCTGAATCTAAACAAGCATCGGATCACGTCGGTGCGGTTAAAACAAACAGTCGCTCACGTGGGACGTTTCGAGGTCAGCGCCGGACACCCTGGTGTCCAAGCGGCCATGTGGCAGCTCCTCGTCCTCGTCATCGGTGCTCTGCTGGAGCCTCTGAGGATGCGCGATCTGTTCTTCCTGGTGCAGGAGATCACGAACATTACCGAGCTGCTCTCGTCCTCCTCCTCCTGCTCCTGCTCCTGCTCCTCTTCCTCGCCACTGCTGCGATGTGGCACTCCAGCCTGCAGCAGTTACACACAGAGAGAGCGTGAGAGTGAGCAACCGTGCCACACCTACAAACAGAGTGCACAGGGTGTGCCCGAGGACTTCAGAGTATGGACAAGGGATGCAAAAAAAAAAACCTGGGAGAAGTGGAGACTAAGGACGGGACAGTGGCAGAGATCAAGGTCAATAAATCAAGCTTAAGTGAAAAAGACAATAAATAATACAATATGAAATCTATTGTCATGGTCAGGTTTATGTCTATATCTCTTTTAATAAAGATTATGGAGCGTTGTCTCAAAGCAGCTTTAGCCTTTTTTATTATCTCCTAAGCCTAGGGCAACAGCGTCAAAGAAAGTTCCCTAAACGATAAACTTATAAGGCAGAAACCTTGGGAGGACCAAGACCACGTTCATGAATAGCTGAAATAAACAGTTAATTTACAAAGGGAGGATAAATGTAAATGGAGATAATGTAATATTATGACGGGTAGAACAAAATAGAGAATGCACAATTATAGTGTATAAATGGATCGATTGGATTAAGCGTACGGTCGCGGCCGACTCTCGGTCACTTGATGGATCGTCGATCTCCACACGATTTCTCTCTTTTAGCGATGTGATCCATGAAGTATTTCGGCCGGATAGTGGAGCAGTTTGCCGTTTCTTTCTCCACCCCTCCCCATTTATGCGGGCTCGGGACCGGCGTGCAGCTGTTTCCAGCTACACGGCTGGGGTGTTTTGCATCCACAGGTCAATGACAATTTAGAGACACCAAATAACCAAACACGCATGTCTTTGGAGACTGCGGGAGGAAACCCGGAGTACACCCACGGAGACACGGGGGGGGGCGGGGGGGCATGCAGACTCCACGCAGAAAGCGGTGCCGCCCAGTGTATAAATACAACAGTGTAAATCCATCACATCCGATTAGGATCAGGATCTGATTTAAACCGGTTTCATCGTCAGCGTGAACGCGGCCAAAGCCATCCAGATCAGACGTTAGGTTCACGATGATGTCGCTCTTCAAACTCCATCACATAAGTACAAAAATCCGATCTGGGTCACAGACTGACCTGCTTTAAATGAAAAAGAAAAAAAAACCCTACAGAAATCAGATGAACTGTTTAGACTGACGGAATAACCGGATTATAGGAAGCCACGCGGCGTTAACCCAGCAGCCCACAGTGCCCAGTCTGATTTGATTAACGAGGTTTGCAGCGAAATCAGGCAAGAACGGTGAAACGGGGGTAAAATCTGACCACCTGAAAAACTGGCTGCACGACAGCCTGGTAGGACGCGCGACGCTGCGCAGAAAAATCCTCTCCGCGCGGAGCCTGGCTGTAAGTTTCCGCAGTAAAACGGGAGGGGTGAGATCAGTCGCCGGTTCCCCCGGTTGAGCAGGGTACATCCTTACCTGTAAGGGAGACCGCAGCCCACAGGAGGAGGCACCGCGCCGCCCGCATGGCCTTCACATACTGCGCTCCGGCATCCAGGCAAAGGAGGAACGCGCTCCCGCAGCGAAAGGACAGCGTGACGATTAAGAGTCAGTGCGAGGCTGGGCAGCTCGCGCCCTCCGGCATCCTCATGAACCCGCGGACTGAAAAAGCAGCCGAGCTGAGCTCGAGGGGTGAACCGGGACAGAGGCGGCGCGTCGCGGGAGCGGGCGCGGACACGGACGCTCGGATCTCTGCAGCACTCAACCCGCACTCGCTCATCACTAATCACCAACATGCACTGAGAGTGCAGCAGGCGGAACCACAGCGGATTGGCTGAGGGCACCCAGTGGGTGGAGCCTCGCAATGCGGCGCTTATTTCTCATATTGTGCCCGTTCTCTTCTAGAACTTACGTAACATAACTGGCACTCAGTGTGGATCTGTGGAGGGGGGGGACAGGTCCAGTCCAAAGTGTTACCCTAGTCCGTCTTCCCTACGTAGTGCACTTGGTGTTAGGGTTCTGTATAAATTAGGGAAGAGCTTGGTGATGTGATGGTCAAACTTTTCAGGAGTGTGGGATTTGATCTGGGCCGTGAAAGGTGGCTGGGTAGCATTTCGCTCGAGCGCCTTTCCCTTGAAACCTCAGAGATAAGCGTGCATGTGACACCAGACCCAGCCAGAAGGCACCTCTGAGACCCCGAGGCCCAGCCCAGAGCGCTGCACCTGCGGCGCCCTGTGTTCGAACCGATAAACCAGAAGCGAAACATCCCTTTCTCTGCTCTCTGATTCAGTCTCTTACACACGATGAACTCTGGATCAATGAAGCTGACCTACAGCGTGATGAGTCATGATACACACTCGCTCAATCAGGCGTGGGGGGAACAGATACAGCCTGGAAAACATTCGCAGCAGAGTCGAGGTGATCGTAAGAGTGGAACGAAGCATGAATCATGAGATATTTCAAAAAAGAAAACATAAAAAAAAAGGACATTTATTTCCAATTTCATTTCGCAGACAGAAACGGGAAAGCTTAGGGCCTAACATGCATTACTGTTCTTGGTATTTTTATATCACGCTCTACTGATGCAACAAACACTGTGCAAAAGTTGCCAGATGCACAGAAATCCCACACATCATGAGGGAGGAACGCGAACTAACAAAACGCCTACGCAGTCACATAAGGAGAGTTTGTTATGGAGTCACTAAGTATGTCCATTAATCGCATTTCAGAAATAAATCCTACACTGACATCACCCACTCGGCTGTCCCTCCCTCAGGACTCAAAGCCACGGAACCAAGGACGAAAGCCTGGACCGCAGAAGCACCTTGTTTTTTTTGTTGGTTTTTTTTTAAATTAAATTCAGGATTTTCCCAAAACGCCGTTACCCTTTCCTTTAAGTTCCGGAGCTGTATGTTTTCCTATCCTGGAATTCCGCCGCAGGTCATCACAGGGTTCGGTAGGGGTCACTGTTGCAGCATCAGGGGATGATCCCCTGAATAATCTCCTCTCCTTCAGGCTGCATGTTAGATCACCACAACGTCCACATTTAGTGTTCGTTTTTTTTTTTTTTTGCCACGCTCGTTTTTATTTTTCAGCGCATTCTTACGTTCTGTGTAATAAATAATAATAATAATAATAACAACACCGACACATTTAGTACACAGGGTTTAATATCAATCTAAAAATCCACAGATAAAACGCTGTTAAAGGACAGAGGATTAAAAAAAGAATTCAGAATCATGATCTCCAGTAGGGGCTGTGCTCTAATCCTTTATAACCTACAGCGCAGTAAACGTAGATTATAATGAGCAACACCGGCACTTAACAAGCGTTTATTTGGTTAATCAGATAAACAAACGAAGCTCCTCGGGGCGCAGTGCTGTACGGACGGTTTAAACCGGGTCATTTCGAGCATCTTCAAGTGGTTTCGAGGTTAAAGGAGAACAGGGAGAATCCAAAACGTCAAACAAAAACATTTATTATTTAAAAAAAAAAAAAAAAAAAAAGGGAAACAAACCAAACTAATCCCAAACTTCCTTCCACGTGGGCATGAAACTGGCACTGGGTAGCTGGGCACTCGCACTGGATTTGATTCAACCCATGCCCCGCCCAAAACGTTACGATAAATCGTCACCAGCGCCACAATTTAAAGTGGAAACCAGTGAGAAACGAGAACCAAAAGTTTGCAGTCACTTTAAGTTACCAAATCGTGCAGCACTCCCGATTCTACAGAGCACAAATTCACTATCCACCACCATGGGTACCAGGGTTCGAGTGGCCCCTGACTGGACTGGAACACACGGACGTGTCCGAGGATGGGAAAACAGTCCCAGTTTAGGACCAGGCCTCAGAAAATCCACGACCTGGATCGGGATGAGCAAAGTTCTGACACGGACAAGCACACCCCCGTGCCACCCCGAGCACAGTGCCCACCAGTAGAGGTTTATGAGTTAGTGAACGCAAGTCTGACGAATCCAGATACAAAAAAAAACCCCCCCAAAAAAACACTTTACGTTGCTCAAATGTCAATGTTAAAAGCATTATTCACAAACGGCGTTTGTGAGGTTTCAAAGCTCTGATTTCATCCAGTCAGACCGTGGCCCTTCATAGCCACCCCATCAGCCTCTATCGCTAGACGTTTGCCCGTTCGCCTCGAACAGAGCCGACTCGACACTTTATCCGTCATCCTTTCCTGCCGGCCGTGAATAGAAGCGGATCCAAATTCAGCACTTAATCTAATTGAACGACGCCCCCTACGGAAGAACTTCATTAAATTCTCAGAGCCACTTTCTGTTCCCCTTACGCCGCTGATGGAAAAGGCAGACCGGCAAGCCGGGGCGTTTGGCAAAGAGTCAGAGGTGTGGAAAACGGGCTTCACTGGCGACCGCGGCCTATTTTTCGATTTGTGTCAGGTCTAAGAATCAGCCAATAAATACCGTCATGGAACCTGCGTGCTCGAGCTCGTTCGTTAACCAGACGCCTTAAGCCGGTATTGGAACTGAACCCCGGAGGCTCCCCTCTGAACCGTGCACCAGGCGTCTGGATGTCCTGTTGCTCTCTAGCCCAAGTTTGGTGCGAGGTGAAGCATTTACGCTTTGGTCGTCGGTTAAACAGTGGAGCATAAGGGGAAAAAAAAAAGTGCTGTTCAGTCTGAAGTTCATGAAACGTGTAGAAGCTCATGGAGCTGAAGGGGTGCGAGATCTGGAATCGAACCCCGACACTCCCAGTCTACACGCCCAGCCTGGGAACGATCCACCTGTCCACCGTTTCCATCGGTCTCCACATGGTACCGTCTCCAAAAGCGGGGCGCGAGGGCGCCGCGGGCTGCAAAACCGAACACAGTCTCGAGGCGTAACTTCCCGCCTCCTGCATCCCTGCGCAGGAGCGCTGCAAAAGCGAACCCAAGTCCAACTCGCACCGCCTCTCTTTGTGCTGGACCTGGCCCACGGGGGCCAAGTGCGAAAGCAGGCCGGAGTCCCAGTCCGATTCGGACGAGGCCGGAGAGAACGTGACGTCCGGGACGAGCGCCGGGTCGATGCAAACGGACGAGAAGGATTGAGAAAGCAGGGACGCGCCGGAACACGGGTGGGGTTTCGAACCAGGAGAAGGGAGAGGAACGGACGGGGTGAGGGCCGGCGGGTCATAGAACGGGGGTTGGTTTTGGACGTCGTCGTAGTAGAAGGGATAGAGACGAGGAGGACCCAGCTCTGACGAGCGTTCACCATCGGGTTGTTTGCCCAGCCGCTTTTGAGAGTCACAGATCGTCGGACCCAACAATTCAACCCCACTGCTCCGACTGGTTGGATCCGACTTCAGGCCTGTCCTCCTCTTCTTTAAGACATTTGGACTGAGCGTGAAAGACCTGCTGTGCTTCCTGGGGTTCACCTCGCTCGAAAGGTTCAAGGGCGTCAACGGAAAACTCAAGCAGTCAGACAACGCAGGGCGAGAGGGCCACGCCCGACTCTCTCTGACAAACAGCGCACCCGGGGAAAGCTCCGCTGGAGAGCGCGGGGTGGGATTTATCCCTAAATGTGTGTCGCCGCGCTCCGTTACTTGGACAGGCTGGACCTGGGCGGGTAAAGGTTCTGGATCTGTGAGATCCTCCACAGACCTGGATGGCTGTGGAGACTGGGCTTCCGGGTCGGGACCAGAACCCGCGCGAGGTCCTGGGAGGGGCGTTTCATGGTTTGCTGGGTTCGAGACTTCATTCCTGGTCTCGTTTTCCTCATCCAGAGGGTTCGGGGCACCCGGGCCGACTTCCTGAGGCTGGAGGACAAGGTGAGGAACAGCTTCCGAATCTGGTTGGGCACCGGCATCGTTTATCGCTATAACAGGTCGATTCGTCCGGGAGTTTTTAGGCGGGCTTTCCATCGGTCCCGCGGATGTTAGAGACGCCGCTTGACCTCCAGACGACCTTGGAACGCAGAAATAAAAGAAACGTCACGGCCGTCACGTGTCACGAAACACGAACAGGGGGCGTGACTCACCTCGTCTTTTGCGGGTCACCCCGGGATCCTTTGAAATCCGTAAAAACGGCGCCCATGTCGGCCACCAGGCGGTCCACCACGGCATAATTCCGAACGTCCCGCGCAAAGCGCTGATGGACCTCCGACCGCAAGTGCTGTTATAAAAAATACCAACGGACACGCCGTCTGTCAAGCAAAATCCGTTTGAACTCCTACAGATCCAAACGTCCAACGTGCAAAAGTCTTAGGCCACCATTACGGCGATTTCCCGCCAGTTTGACCACAAACCACACCTCTGAGACGACTGGGACCAAAACTTAAACCTTAAACCAGCTTTTTCTGGACTGACGATGACAAAGATGAGGGAGGGGACCCCAAACTAACGCTGCCTGGATTTTTTTCTGATTATGGGGTGTATTCTCATAACGAGACGGCGATAATTACACCTGGTCGTCGCGCCATTTCCGGAGCAAGGCTAGATCCAAGGTAATGGTGGCCTAAGACTTTTGCACAGGGTAACAAATCCTCACCTCCTCTTGGTTTTTGTAGTTTATCTGGCAGCACTCGCAGTAACCCAGGCTCTTCTTCTTGACTGACAGTTTGGGTGAAGGCGTTGCAGACGGCTTCTCTTCACGGCTGCTAATGGGATCGTCGTTTTTCCGCTCGTTCCTCTTTTCCAGCGCCTGATTCTCTGCCGGATTCTCAAAAGGACTGCACGTCCTGCTGCAGGTCAGCACGGGGAAGCTCAGGCACTGTACGTGCAACGGCCTGTACTTCCTGTTAACCAAACACACACACACACACACACACACACACACACACACACACACACACACACACACACACACACACACACACACACAAAAGCTTTTTTAGAAGCAGGCTTAAAGCAATACATCGAATCTTCAAACTTCGATTATCCATTATTATCCTAACACTTCAATAACAAACGCTTTATTCCCCCCCCCCCGATAGGTCCCCTCCCAGGCACCGCGGGATCTTTTTTTTTCTCGAAATCCACTCCACAAAAGCTCTGTTCATTAGCTAATAGCACTCACGACGAGCTTCTCTTAACGCTCTGGGCCCTCCTGGACGCGCTGAGGTGTGGTAGGGGGTGAAATCGACACCCGTTTGCATTAAGGGAGCTTAATGCTCCCCCCCCCACCAAGCCGTCTAATTAAACTAATTGGAAACGCGACCCTGGTGGCACGGTGCCAGGTAAAAAAAAGAAAAGAAAGAAAAGGAAACGGAGACCCATTAGAAGAACCCATTCGCCTTCTCACCACCCTGGACCCAGATTCCCTCGTCCCTCACTAGCGACCCCCTGTTGGACTTTCCAAACTGAACTCACCTGCTGGAGTCTTCCACTTTCAGAAAGTCTGCCTTTAGGCTGCCAGCTGTGACATGGGGTTAAAGAAATATATATTTTTTTTTTAGACACGATGACGTCGCAGAAACTCGAAAGACTCACAGATTAAAAAACACTGCGTGTAAAGTCTGGTAACAAGGAGTTGATTCAGTACCTTTGACCACACGCAAAGCCGACGATTCCTTTCCCGTCTGCTCATGAACACACAAGCGAATAAATACGTGAATAAGAATAACAGACGATGCAAATCAAGCCTTTGTGTACCAGACGGCAAAGAAACAACGTTTAAACATTCCCGGTTACGTCCGAAACGTAGCTGTATGTCAGTGTGAGCTTTTGGAATGAAAATAAAAACAAGAGGAGTACGTGAAAGGGGAAAAAAAAAACAAAAAAAAACAAGAAGCACTCGAATGAGAACCCGACGGCAAAATGTCCCGACGTTTTAAACAGCAAAGACTGGCGAATAAATAAATAAATGAATAAATAAACAAACCGTACCTCACACTTCCTGCTTTTTTGCCTCAGGAGCTCCAGGGTCAAACGATCGACGAACTTCAGGAAATCTGATCAGAAATCAGACAGTGAATTAAACAGAAAGTCACTGAAAGCTTTTCCACACGTTAGAGAAGCTCGCGGCGCCCCCTGGTGGTCACGGTGCATAAACACCACTTTTTTCTGATTTTTTTTAATTTTTTATTTATTTTTTTTAAAGAAACGCAGTAAACGAATTATATATTCCTTACGTGTGTTGTTTTAAACGATAACAACTTAAAAAGGACATCTTTAGTATTTTCGCTGCACAAAGACGTTAAGCTGCAAACCTTCGACGTAGACTACCTTCACCCCCCACAGGCGAGCAGCGCTGGTCAGCGCGGTCCCCCGTGACCTCTCCTGAAACGACAACAGGTTAGCATAACAACAACGCCGCAATTACCCACAAGGCGTCACTCGACCCGCATCGAATTAAACCCAGTGGACATACAGAGCTCTGAAAATGGTCTCCTAAAAGTTCAAACGGACTACTCACGTGATTGCGCATGGCTTTCTCCAGCAGAGCCTTTCCACGGCTGCCGCACGCCTGAGCGTCAAAAACAAACGCAGGATGTTTTTTATTTGACCAACCACGCAGCTCGTTTCTAATTCCATTAGGGCTCTCAGAAAGCTTTACCAGGGGCCTCGGCGTTCCCGGGCGTCGGGCTGCATCGTTCGCGCCCTCTCCCGGGTGAGTGGGTGTTCCAGGCGTTGCCGGGAAGTCGTTCAGGGCGTCCCTGTTCCCGGTGACGACGATGTTGACATCTTTATGGAGGAAACTCTCCACCTTCTGTACGGAAACACGAAGTAAAAACAGCTGATCAGATTACGAAGTTAAAACCTGGCCGGATGAACCACGCACAAAGGCCCCTGTCCCGAATACTGCCTTTGTGTGCAGAGCCCAGAACCGCAGGCTCTCTGATGCTTTAGTTTAAAAAAAAAACCTATCAATGCTGGTGTGATCTAGAACGTTCCAAAGAGGCCACACAGATTCTGCTTCAGTCCCTTGTCATCTCGAGACCCTAAGTGGTGGAACGAACTCTCACTTTTGTAAGACGCTCTGGATAAAACACCGCAAACGTAAACGTTCTCACCCCTCCCAGGCGGCTGATGGCATCTGTAAGAGCGCTGACCGAACGGCTTTTCACTTCATCCAGGTACAGGGATTTACCCGCAAGTGGGCAAGAGCCAGGAGTTAATGAGCCGAGGGAGAGCCGAGGGCCAGGGAGAGCCGAGACCCGCTGCATTACACCTCCTGACCTTACCTGACTGACACACACACACACACACCATTAGCACCTACTGAAGAGCATCAAGGCATTTAGTAACACATTTAAAGGAATGTTTACCAATTTACCGTGTTCAAAACTTCAAACATTTTGCAACGATATACTTGTGTTTTTGTCTCAGAATGTAACTTTGCGAGGCTTTATTATAATGTACAGACAACCCTGATATATATATAATGTTATATTAATGACGTAATTGTGGTTATTGTATGGTTAAAGTTTACATACTGCACCTTTAACGCACACACAGCGTAAGGACGTACATTGTACATTATACATTTTATTTTTACCAACCGTATAACAGCTGCTGCGAGCATCTCATTACACAAACCTGACTCAACTGTAATCCTGTCATTTATTCATGTTTATGACCTTGTTATTTGAGTAAACTCTAACATCTGCCTGCTTACAACGAAGCAGCTAACGTGCCTTAGCCAGCAGGCTACTTGCCCAAACGGGGCATTTCGTGACAAAACTAAGGTAGTACTTGACTAAGAATAATTTAACTCGGTCTTACCTTTTGCCAAAATGTTGAAATCAGAGAAGCGGCCAGCCAGCGGTGCGAGAAATCGTCCAAACGGGAAGGTTAAACATTGAAACCGAGGTCTGTAACAAAAGCTACATGACCACCGCCTGCATGAACCTTTTCAAACTACCCTCCGAAAAGAGTCTTACACTCAGGCTCAATCCCAAATCCCACCCAAGAGCACTAGGTAGGGTACGGAGACCGTTTATTATGCGTCCTACGTTGTGCACACAGTGTATGGAGGTA
>JAUZST010013276.1:0-11094 GCA_034779995.1 Parotocinclus haroldoi
AATAATTTGTTATTTATTTTAAACTAATTTTCCTATAATTTAATATACATTTAGTATTTGTTTAATTAACATCTAGGTCGCCCATGGAGGATGGGTCCTCCCAAGTTGTTGAGTCTTGGTTCCTCCCAAGGTTTCTTCCTACCATTTCAGGGAGTTTTTCCCTTGTTTTCTAGAGTGGGCTTTAAAGTTTCTTTGTTCTTTCCGCTAGAGTGAGGCCATATAAAATGAATGGGGTGATTTTTGAAGAATGATCAAAAGTGTGCGCTCAATCTGTACTTTAACAGCTTAAAAATTGACCTGTGACTGTGTGAAGTTTGCCGTAATTTTAAAGATCATAGCGGGCGAACAAAAAAATATTTTTCTTAGCTGTGAACAAGCACACGTCTCCCGAACACACGTTTCGGCATTTGTCCCGTGCTGATATGTCGAAATCTCTAGGAGGAGAGACTGACCGAAAATCAGGTGAAATAATAATAGATAATAGACAATAGTAAGAATAAAATCGGATAACAATATACGGTTTGCCCAGCAACACACATAATTATTGGCAAAAAGGAGTGATTGTATTTGTGTGTGCCAAAGGGCAAGTGTGAAGGAAGCACCTGAATTTGCAGGTGTATCAAATCTATGACTACAGGAAATTCACAATAGAATTTGTACTACACACTAATAGATGTGTTTCAGAGAAAGTTTCTAGTGGATTTTAGCAGCTGAGATGTGACCCTGTGTCTGGCTGGAGAGGGCATACAAATCACTTGTCATTTTTTTTCGACAAGTTGCAAACTGGTTGAATACCAAGGTATGACTACACTAGAGATTATGGAAACTAAAGTGTACGAGTAAATTGACCTGGCTTTTTACTCCTCCAGGTACTGCTTTGTCCTCCCACATTACATAAATATGCTTTAGGCCAACTGCTGCCACTGAAAATTTCCCTGAAGAATCACTGATAGCAAGCGAGTGAGTGTGTAAATGCCATACGGATTGGAGCCTTGTCAAAGGGTTGGTATCCGCCTTGCACCCTGTGTTGCAGATTAGGCCCCAGGTTCCATGAACCTGAATTGGATTAAGCAGCTATGAGAACGGACGAATGAATGAATTAATTAATTAATTTGCTGCGAGGAGGGCAAAACTAAGTTAAAAAAAATTCATGTAACTTAAATAGTATCCTTAAATAAATCCTTAAATAGTAAAAGTTATATTATTTTGTATTGTATTACATTATATGATATTATATTATAACCATAATTGACCATAATTAATGGTCCCTACTCAACTTTCACAGCCTTTGTGATGTAGCTATTGGACAGACTGTACAAGTATTACAGTCTTTAGGAAAACTCATCCTATCCTACTTTGTCCTAAATTGTTACTTTTTTAAACTAAATAATGTAAAAAAAGTCAACACTTGGGCAAATCAGTATAAATAAAAAAAATATATAGTAATGGGTAAAATTATTTAATACATTATATTACAATATTTTGCTTTAATTAGAGCCATCTACATTAAAACAACGTGGGCTTTATAGACTGGACTAAGTTGTCTTTGTCACTATTACTTCAGATACTCCAGCTGCATTTATTAAGTGCAGCATTTAAAACTATAAATCATGATATCTTACTGATAAGGCAAGGAAACACTATAGGTATTAAGGGACTGGCACTTTCTAGGTTCAAATTTGATCTGGCTGACCGGTACCAGTTTGTTTATGTAAATAATCAACGCTCTAAGCACTCAAAAGTAAAGCACGGTGTCTCTCAGGGGTCTGTGCTTGGCCAACTGTTATTCTCCCTGTATATCCTACCTTTAGGATATTATTCGTAAGCATGGTAGGCCATTAGTTTTACTGCTATGCAGATAATACACAGCTGTGCATATCAACTGATTCAAATGACAGGCTAACAATCAGTAAAATAAAGAATTGTGTTAAGGAAGCACAACATTGTATGTAGTTTACTTTCCTTTAATTTAACTCAGATAAAACAAAGTTTTGTTAGTCAGATCCAAGACTGTGAAAGACCGGCTGGCTGCACCTATTCTAAAACTGGACGGCTGATCGGTAACGCAAAGTCCAACTGTAAAAAACGTAGGTGTTACGTTTGATTCAGATCTCTTCTTCAGATCTCTTAAATTTTGCATTAATTATAAAATACTTCTTGTAACATATAAAGCTCTACATGGTTTGGCCCCAAATTATCTGAGTGAACTCTTAGAATCTTACAATCCAGCTCATCTACTTCACAGGGAGCAGGACTTCTCTCAGTACCTATAATTTAGGCAACAACAGGAGGAAATGGTTTCTCATACTTGGCCCCTCAGCTATGCAATAAACTCCCACTTTAGTTAGGGATTCCAAATGTTTAAGTCTAGGCTAAAATCATTCTTATTTACTTCGGCTTTTAGTTAGATTTAGACTCATGGCTCAGGTTGGCTCTTTCCTCTTGACTGTGTTAACTTCCGTTTCTCTCCCTTTAGCTATGTTGCTATCATTAGTGCTGCCGGAGCTTCATGCTGCACATGGCATCAGTGATTGTTAATAGACACTGTGCTCATAAACCGTAAGTAACTACATTTTCTCTTTTCTCTCAGAGCTGATGTTTCGGTACCAGTTCCAGCACCACATGCTTAGATGTTCTTCCACCTCAGCATCACTCTACTGGTCTTTATCAACAGAACCCAGTCCCACCAGAGTGCTGTAACTCCCTCCATCACTTAGTCACTAAGAGACGATATGCCTCCAAGGACCTTCCACTGAGGATTTTTTGATTCATTTTATTAATAACTTAAATATGATTATTGATGTAAATGAAATTATTTACTTAATTTTACTATTACTTTAATATACTGTTAAGTATTTACCTAATTAACATCTAGGTCACCCATGGAGGATGAGTCTCATTTTGAGTCTTGGTCCTCCCAAGGTTTCTTCTTTCTACTTTCACCCTAGGCTTGCTCAATTTGGGATTGGCCTTTTAAGATAATATAATGTTGTAAAGCTTTGAGACAATGGTCCGTTGTAAAAAGCGCCACATAAATAAATTTGAATTGAATTGAATTTGAATTGAATTTTCCTTTTTTTGTATTTTGTATGATTCTTTGGTTTTCGTCCAACAAAGTGCTTGGATTTCAATTCAAGAAATTTTAATTTATTCTAATCAGACCTTAATACCTTTTGACATATGGCCTAAGAAGAGCAAATGACAGTCATTGCTACAGCCTTTAGCCTCCTGGTGGCTTAGCTGGGTCATTCTTCCAGTTTGGAGGGACAGTCTAATTTAACCATATTCATCGCAATGCCATACACTTTCAACTTCTTAGTATTGCTCTGAATAGTACTTCGTGGAATAGTGTAATTCTCTAAACTTTTTCATATCCATCTCTCAACTTTACCCAAAGCACTTTAGAAACAAGCTTTCCAACCAATTAGTAGTGGAATTCAATAGCAATTCAGTAGCAGTCAGTTTTCTACCAAAGTACTCAAAACCACTTTTAATGCTGGGTTTGCCAATTAAGCAGGTTTGTGGTTTGGAAGGTGATAAGTCATACCTCAGTAAGTTTATAATGGTTTCTTTACAGGGACTGTTCATGGTATTTTTTACAGAACCGGGTAAATTTAAAGAATTGATTAGGTTTGATCAAATGTTACTGATACTAGAGTTGAGGGTTGTTAAAGCATGTATAAAACATTATATATTAGATTTCATTAATTCACTCATTCATTCAATCATCCTTTCTTTTTCTTAACCACTCAATCCCGGCAAGGGTCTGAGGAATGCTAATGCATAGCTGATGTCTACTGTATTCATCAACAGAAACCAGTCCCACCATGCCCAGAAATAACAAAAATCCAGAAACCTGTCTAAATGGAGTAAACCCAGACGGATCCAGAGAGGACATGCAAACTCCAAACAATGTCAAGAACAAATCAGGCACGCATAATATGAAGCGGCTTTTGTGTCAGGGCACTGCCCACATTAGATTTGTATTACTTATATTCTAGGTCTTTGTGAAAAGACAAATTTTAACATCATTGCAGATCCCCAAGATACAGAACTAAAAAGGGGTAGCGTGGCTTGATAATATCCCAACTGGGAACAGCACCCACAGCTGGCATATGAACAAATCGGACTCAGAGTGTGAGCATGAGTGCACAACAAGTGTGGCAAAGCTGCTTCGGGGCGCGTCCTAAATCGGGTGACGCGGAGTGCCTACGAAGCGCCAGGGGGCGATCGCGAGCTTGAGTGCGCAACGCGCGCGAGAAAGAGGCTGCTTCTGGGCGCGTCCCAAATCGGGCGACACAGAGTGCCTCCGAAGCACCTAGGGGTGAGTGTGAGCTTGAGTACGCAACAAGTGAGAGATAGAGCAGAGTCGGGGTATGTCCCAATCGGAGGGGCGCGGCCGAGCGAAGTGAACTCGAAAGGGAGCCCACGGGAGGCTAAGCCTCCGGAAACCCTGGACCTCTCCCTAACCGACTGATTATATCAGGGGTTTCCCCCTTATCCATACATCGTCTCGTATAAGGAACGTGAGGACCGGGCGAGAGACTGGACGTTGTGTGACAACGAACGGCCCCGAGGCTCATGCTTAAATAACGGGAGTCCCAGGTGTTCGTCATCACGTCATCAAATTAAAGGGGATATAAGCGGCGTCACCGGCAACTGGGGACAGCTCGGAGCAGACCAGGAACTTGAGGTAGGAAATATAATTTGGAACTGAGAATTTTGTATACTTACAATGCCCTAAATGTCTACCCTAAATGGACCTTTCGCTTTTTTTTCCTATTTTGATTTGCTGATCGATTGGGACAATCAGGAGACAGGCATTTTCATGTCTCTCCATAGATATTTTATCAGGGCTCTGGTGGGCTACTCAAGGACATTCACACAGTTTTTTCTCTATGGCTTAGTGGCATTGTCTTGTTGGAAGGTGAACCATGTTTTACTCTAGGAATGATATTGTGCAGGTGATGAGCAGTGCCTGGTTAAAAAGCACTTAATCTTGGCTTCATCACAGCAGAGAATATTGTTTCTCATAGTCTGGGAGTCCTTTTTAGTAAGCTTCAGGTGATATTTCATGTGCCTTTTAATGAGGAGAGGTTTCTGTCTGCCCATTCTGCCATAAAGCCCAATTTGGTGAAGTGTTGTAGTAAGTGCTGGGAAGTTTCTCCTATATGCACATAGGATCTTTGGACCTCAGACAGAGTGACCACTGGGTTATTGGGCACCTCCTAAGGACCAAGATCCGCATCCCAAAATTACTTACTACTTCTTCATTACTTACCAAATTACTTATTACTACTTAGTAATAAGACAATTACTCTTAAGTTTTCCTTAATAATGTCATGGTTGATCCAAACTTCTTCCATTTAATGACTATGGAGGCCATTGTGCTTTTGGGAACTCACAGCAGAACTTACAGTACAGAATATTTTTTCTAGATTCTAGACTTTCTCCAGATCTGTGCCTCCACAACAGGCACAGGCACAGGCACAGGCACAGGCAACTGTACAGGCAGTTTTTTCTTTTTGTTTTTGCTATAATATACATTATCGGCAGTGTAATCTTATATGGGCAGGTGTGAATCTTTACAAATCATGTCCGATAAACTGAATTTTACCACAGAAAAATGTCCATGACCATCTCAAAGATGATCAAGAGAATGTGGAGGCTCCCCAGAACTAAATTTGAATTGACATAGCAAAGGATCCATGCAAAGTTTTAGTTTTTTCACAAAAGTGAGTAAATCCCTCACATTTCTGTAAATATTTTATTATATCTTTTCATGGGACAACACTGAAGATATGACACTTGTCAGTCTACAGCTTGTATAATAGTGTAAATTTGCTGTGCCTCATAATAACTTAACACACAGTCATTACATCACATCACACATCAAGTCTAAACCAATGGCAACAAAAGTGAGTCAAAATAGCCAAATTGTTGCCAAAGTGTCAATATTTAGTGTGGCCACCATTATATTCCAGCACTGCCTTAACTCTATTGAGCATAGAGTAAAGTACATTTCGCCACAGGAATCCTCTTCCACTCCTTCATGATGACATCACAGAGCTGGTAGATGTTAGAGACCTTCCATTTGAGAATGCTCCACAGTTGCTCGATAAGGTTTAGGTCTGGAAACATGCTTGCCCCTTAGTTTCTTTAGCATGGCAGTGGTCGTTATGAAGGTGTATTTGGAGTTGTTATCATGTTAGAATACTGCCCCACGGCCCAGTTTCCAAAGCGAAGGGATCATGCTCTGCTTCAGTATGTCCCAGTACATGTTGGCATTTATGGTTCCCTTAATGAACTGTAGTTCCTCAAAGTAGGTAGCACTTATGCAGCCACCATGACTGTAGTGAACGTTTCTTTGTTCTTTACGTCTTTGTCCTCTTCACCGGGTTGCAACCACACACGCTTGATACCATCTGACCCAAATAAGTTTATTTTGTTCTCATTAAACTACAGGACAAGGTTACAGTAATTCATGTGCTTAGTCTGCTTGTCTTCAGCTGTTTCTTGGCTTTCTTGTGCATCATCTTTAGAAGAGTCTTCCTTCTTGGACGACAGCCATGCAGACCAATTTGATACAGTGTGCAGTGTATGGTCTGAGCATTGACAGGCTGACCCCCACCCATTTAACCTCTGTGGCAATGCTGGCAGCACTTCTACATCTATTTTCAAAGCTAACCTCTGGATATGACGCTAACCGTGAGCACTCAACTATGGTGAGGCCTGTTCTGAGTGAAACCTGCCGTGTTAAACTTCAGGTCTTTGGCCACTGTGCTGCAGCTCACTTTCAGGGTGTTGGCAATCTTCTTATAGCCAAGGCCATCTTTATGTAGAGTAACTCTTTTTTTTAGATCCTCAGAGAGTTCTTTGCTATAATCACATGGCACATGATACCGGTTAGGGAAAATGGCTTATTGGGCACAATTTGGCCATTGTCACTTAGGGATGTACTCACTTTTGATGCCACTTTTGACATGGCTGTGTTGAGTGCTGTCTTGAGGGCACAGCAAATTCACACTGTTATACAAGCTGTAGAATGACTACTTTACATTGTATCCAAGTGTCATATCTTCAGTGTTGTACCATGAAAATAAATAATTAAATATTCACAAAAATGTCAGGGGTGTAGTAATGTTTGTGACTTTTGGAGGCCAAGGGAATTTGGAAGCCAACAACTTGTCATGTTCCTCCAACCATTACTGAACAAAATTTGAAGTGTGGCAGGGTGTTTTTTAATGACATTTTAATGACAGGAGCCATGCTATTAGTGAATATTGGTGACATAAAGGAGTGTAACACCCACATGAATCCCAGGATCCAATGTCCCAGCAGAATAGAGCATCACACTATCAATGTTTTTCACTTCACCTGTCAGTTACTTTAATGGCTGATTAGAATATATCTGTTTCACAACTGAAACTAACTTTGTCACTAAATCTTTTGTAGACATGCTTACCTATACTGCTCACAAAAAATCTAAGCAGTGTACTTTTACCCCTCCAAGTGCACCTGCTTTACTATATACCATATTAGAATCCCAATAAATTCTGGGAGCTCACCAACTAATAAGTCTTTAATTTGTTTAGTGTTTTTTTAATTATTATTTTAACTGTAACACTTAGGTTCAATAACCCCCTTGTAAGCAGTGTACCTTTTACATGTAATGCTGCAGGACTCATAATTGACTTGTTTATTGAAGTTCAGAAAGAAGTAAATGTTGATCACCTTGATACATTTCACATTGATTCCTGGGCACACAAATTTCTTGTACAGAAGAACTGCTTTGCTCTCGCCACACGTGATAGGATATCCCAACTCTACGTCCTCTCCTGCTGCCAAACATTCATTTAAAGGCAAACAAAATTATAAAATAATTAAAGTGTTAGTTCAATTGCACATCCTCCACTTAGGGTTACCATGTGTCGGGTTTTGGAGTGAACTACCTGGATTTAAGCTTCATTGTCCAGTGTTTGGTTGGTAATAGCCCTATAATTACATTTCTGTGGTTCAGTTATATTTTCCATTAAACACATTTACTATTATAAATACGTTTTCTTTAACATTTCAAAAGGACAAAAAACACACAGATTTAAGAAACATAAGAATAGCAAGAAGGTGTGTTAGAAATGTAGTAGTAATGTAGAATTAATGTCAGAAAGTCTGAGATCAGCAGTGAAAATGCATATTTCTCAAATATAATACAAGTTCTAAAATGTGTTATACATGAAATAGAAATGTACTCAAAATACACATGAAAGCTTTGCAACAACTACTTAAAGACCAAAGGACTGCTAATGGTAACAAGCTTTTATCCCACCTGACCTAGACCCAATAGAGCATTTAAGCATGTAACCCAAAAGAGCACATGAAGAGAAATCCAAGCATTCAGAAACTTCACATGATGCTGTTGACAATATTGTGTATTCATGCTGGGATAACTCCGTGTTCAACCTCTACCAAACTCAAAAACTTATTAAATCAATCCCAGCTCACTGTCATCAATGCAGAAGTGGGAACATACCAAACACTAATCATATCTTGAATTTGCTGATTTGCTGACTATATAAAAAAATGAAAATCATTGTATTACATTTGAGAAAGCTGAAAACAGAAGAAGGTGGTTTTTCTCTATTGGTCCCCACTGTATATTTCACTATGTTTCAGTATAAGAATAAATACAAAAAGTTGCTGTGAGGATAATTTAAGAAAACATAGAACATGATTACATACCTGTTGTACCTGTCACTTCTGTTGCTCCTGTTTCATTCCCAGCTCTGCAAACAGAACAAATATCAAGGCACATGTTCACTGTAGTTTTTTGATTTTATGACAGGATCCTGATTTGGAGCTGTTCCTGATAATGTATGCTCCATTCTTCGATTTTTGCTAAAACTACAGTCTCATATTTAAAACCACTTTAGTCAGAACATAAACATTTGCAATGGGTATAAATGATCACATTTTGCTGTACTGAATCTTCCTATAATGGATATTTAAATGTAAAATCACAGATTCAATGTAATATAAACATAAATAAAATTTGAGATTTTATAGCATATTTTACTGTGGAGACTCTATGCTGTGGAGATTCAAGGACATCAAAGGCAGGTTTCTAATATAGACTCACAGAAATAAAAGTACAGCTTATACAGTCGAATCTGGTTAATTGGACCACTGATTAATGGGACCAGCCGCTTATTCGAACCAAAGTACCTAAACATTTTTATATTTTACATTTTTATACTATTATATACGTGTAATGTTATTCGTTTTTCAAAGTTCGTAAGCAACAGTAGTTCTGGTTTGTACGTTCGCTGTGTGTATATCGCATAATAAAGGTTTAATTTAATATGTTATAGCACGTCCCATCTTGTAATATAGGGCATGTTCGTTTAATCAGACCAGCCCATTATTAGGACCAAAACGATCACGTCGCGATGTTGTCTGATTAACCGGATTCAACTGTATTTTACTGTGGTACTTAACATTAATAAAATATCAGAAAAATGTCATGAGGACTTGTTATTAAGCTAGTTTTTGGTTTGTGACCATGCAGCCCCGTGGTTTTCTCATTTAGTTACAAACACCAGATTAAACTGATTACTGAGCAGGAGTTTGCATGTTCTCCCCATGTCCGTGTGGGATTCAACTGGGTACTCCAGTTTCCTACATTAGGTTAAAAAGTACTTCTAAAGTACTCAGTGTGAGTGTGAGTGTGCTTGTGCACTAGCTCCCTGAGATGCTGATATGAAGCAGGTATGAATAAATAAATAAATTAATAAGTGTTAAAAAACACAGTAATGTGAAATCTAACTGAATCATCTGAGTAGGTTAAATCAAACTCTGTTTAGCAGTGGTGTAAGTTTCATTTTCAAGTTGACAAAGTGCAAAATGCTTATACCACCCAGCCTGACTCATCATATGAGAAGTAATTTCTGTTAAATAAAACACAGTTCTTAATTTAAAGTTTTTTTTATTTAAAGAGTGCAATATTCTCATATAGACACTTTTTATTTGTAAGACCAGTGTTATGAGTTGTTTGTTAGGACTCAAGGATGCGGGATAAATGGAATCCCACTGCGTATTATAAGAATGGAGAAATAATATATATTAACAATAAAAAAAAGAATAAAAAGAGATAAAAAGCCCTAAATAATGAAAGGAACTAAAAAGGGAGTAAAGTGCGCAGCTGTGTCGCGTGCATAAAAACACCAACCTCCCCAGCTGGCCATGGGTGCGACTAAATCTCAAAAAAGCACCAGGGGACAGACGTGCAACAAGCACAATAAAGTGCTGATTTGGGACGTCTTCCAAATCGCGTGGCGTAGAGAACTCAGGAACGTCAGAGAGAAAGCGGTAGTTCGAGCGCAGGTATAGCATGAATGCAAGTAGCCGCAGCGCCAGGGGGCAAGCATAAGCTCATACACACATGTAGCTCAAAGAAGGCAGCCGGAGTGCGTCTCATATCGAGAGCGCAACTGGGGGCGCAGCTCATTTGGAACGGGCACCTGGCTGGAGAGAGGCTATACAGCACGGAAGCGCCTTGCTGGGGTGCGTGTCATTTGGAACGCGCAGACATAAGGCAAAACTCTCACCGGGGCGCGTCTAATTCCAAGTTGGCAGCCGACTAGAGTGAGGCTCAAAAGGTTCAGAGGACGGAATGAACGTGAGCTCAAGCACGCAAGGAGCGCATGGAGAAACCAAGCCGGGGCGCGTCTCAATCAGAGTCAAGCTCGAGTAGGTGCGAGCAAGTACAGAACGGCAAACCCTCAATCTATACCTAACGCTAGATTACTTTGGGGGTTTCCCCCCATACACGTCCTTCAGCAGTATTAGTTCTGGGACGTTACCAACTGACAATACTGACCGAGCGAACGTCCAGTGTGTCACGATGTGAGTGCGCACCGGTGGTCGGGTACGCGAATGGAATCAGACGACCTGGCGACGAACACTGCCTTAAGCCGCACTTAAATAGGGAAAAGGCCAATCCCAAGTTGAGCAAGCCCATGGCAACAGTGGAAAGGAAAAACTCCCCAAAATGGTAGGAAGAAACCTTGGGAGGAACCAAGACTCAACAGGGGACCC
>JAUZST010013277.1:0-11094 GCA_034779995.1 Parotocinclus haroldoi
ATATATATATAAAACATTTTTTTGAATTTACTTTGATTTACTACTACTGGTCTAGGATTAATAACATTAACCATCATCTAATCACTTTTGTAGAGTTTCATTTTTTCAATCACAATTTTTAAGAATTAATTGGGAACTGAAATGAAATAGATTTTTTAGAGTTTCTTTTAAATAAAATAAAACACGATGAATTAAATGAAATACACACACACACACACACACACACACACACACACACCTTATACCGTCGGGTTGGTAAAAAGTTAAACTGTTTTAATTATTATTATTGTTGTTGTTGTTGTTGTTATTAGAAATAATAATATAATAATTTTTTTTTTTTTTTTACAAAACCCAACTTGTTACAGTTTTTGAAAATAATTAACTACTATTCTTTTACTTAAATCCCATGCTGAGGGTTTGTTTCTGTAAAGGTATTTTGCTCATATGACCATCAAACTGTCTAAAACTCCTGCAAAGCCAGGTCCTCAGGTTAGCTATAAGGTTAAAATACAATGCCTCCTTCTGGCTTGCCTTTAAAATAGCTTGCAGCATTGATCTGTCTGGCGTTGTATAAGCTTTGTACAAATTTACTTCACCGGTCTAGGATTAATCACACTAGCCACCATCCACCATCCAATCACTTTTGTAGCTGCCTTGCCATAAGCAATATTATGATTAAGTTTTAATAATTGATTTTGAACTGAAATTAATTAGATTTTTGAGAGTTGTTTTTAAATAAAATAAACATGATGAATAAAATAAAATACTTACACTCACATAAAATAAAGTCTTTATTTTTCTAAAGCATAACCCACAGAGTTGTTCTCACTCCTAAGGCACAGAAAGAAAGTAGGTGAGAAATGTATGTGGTCTGAGCTCTCTGTGGCTCCTGAGAAATTTGCACATACAAAACCCTTATTTTAATATTGTTTTCTCCACACTATTTGCATGTCTTGTAATATACTGAATTATTTGTTGTGAATTGCTCTAAAGGAATCTAAAGTTACTCGAGAAGCCTTCCGAGTCTATGAGAAACTTTACAGCGTAGTATTTATGGTTGCTTTTTACATTGTATACATTATGTACAGAAAGTCTTCAGAACCTTTCACTTTTCACATTTTGTTATGTTTAGACCTTGTGATAACATAAAATGCAAGTTTTCATTTCCCCATTCAAAGTGTACTCAATAACCCATAATGAGAAAGTGAAAACAAAATTATTGAAAAGGAAAAACTTAAATTACACATCAACATAAAAAGTCAGACTGAAATTTCTCAAGAGCACAGTGGTCTTAAATGGAAGACATTTGGTACAACCAGGACTCTTCCTACACCTGGCCGCATCACCAAATTAAATACAGAAACATTCCTAATGAGAACTTGATCCAGAGTGCTGGGGACTGGGCCAAGGTGTTCCCTGCCAACAGTGATCCTAAGTACATATCCAACACAATACAGGAGTTGCATAGAGACAACTTTGAGAATGTCCTTGAATGACCCAGCAAGAGCCCTGACTTGAACCCAATCAAATATCTGTGGAGAAACCTGATAATGGCTGTTCGGTGGTCCTCATCCATCCTGCCAGAGCATCTGCATAGAAGAATGGTAGAAAATTTCTTCATCCAGATGTGCAAACCTTGTGGCATAATCAAGAAGACTGAATTCTGCAATCACTACCAAAGGTATTTAAACTATTACTGAGTAAAGAGTCTGAAAACTTGTATCAATTCAATATTTGATTTTTTTCCTTTTCAATACATATGCAAAAAGTTTGTTTTCGCTTTGTCAGTATGGGCTACTGAGTGCATAATAATGAGGAAAACTTCCCACTTGATTTATAGCACAAGGCTGCAACATAATTACTTTGGTATACTTCAGTTGAAATGACTAGAGCGTTGTGTTACTGCTGGTTTTATAAGATTTTTTAAGCTTATATCAGTCCGTCTAGTCTCCTTTGACTTCTGACATCAAATAGGCAGTTTTGCCCAAATAACTTCTGTTCAATGGATATTTTGTCTTTTTCAGGCCTTTCTCTGTAAACCGTACAGATTACTATGTATGAAAATACAAGGCCATTTTCTGGAATACTCAGCCTGCCTAGCACCAATAGCTGTTCCAGGTTCAAAATTGCTTACATTAACTTTCTTCTTCTTGGCCATGACTACATGCATAAGTGCATTGAGTTGCAGTCATGCAATTTACTGACTAGACATTTGCATTAACAAGAACTTGAGCAGGTGTACCTAAGAAAATGGCCAGGAATCACATACATACATAATGGCTTCTTTCAACAGGATAATACTTCCTGACACACTGCAAAACTTGATCACGAATAGTTTTAGGAACATCACAAACGGTGCTGATATCCTGCTGTGGGAAGAACAAGTCAAATCCATCAGAGCCCTACGTTGCAACTTACATGACTTAAAGGAAAGAAAACAAAATCAGCGTGGCTTTCTTGTGATAAAAGAGCAACAATGGGCTAGAAAAGACAATGTTAACAGTATTATAAGCCAACTGCATCATCATGCAATACATCTCAGAACTAGTGACTAATAATTCTCACAAAATATAAAGATAAAGAGCTACAGGGGTATGGAGTGCGGGAGCAAAAAGGAGAGAGAGAGAGAGGGAACAAAAGCTAATTTTCTGCTGGTCTGATGTCTGTTCTCACCTCTGAATGTTTCTCTGTGGAGAGCACTTCGAAGCTATGTGTGAGGATGTGTGTGAGTGTGTGAGCGCCAGCTGTCTGATGTGTGACTCTTCAGCAACATTCACGTACTCGAGTCTCATCAGGCCCCTGTCTGCGCTCACTGGGCCCTTGAGACAAGGTGCTGAAACATGTTAAGTGGAGCGGAGGAATAAAGAAGCAGAGACAAGGAACAGAATCCCAGGTGCAAAGAGGCAGTGGGGGCAGGGATGTGGATTTGGGGCAGGGGGGACTGAACAGGAGATGAGATAACAAAAGAAGAGTAAAAGAGCGAGAAGGAGAGAGTCCCTGAGAGTTGACTTGTGAAAGACTTTAGTGTGTATGCTGTAGCTTTTCTGACACTTGGTCCTTTCAGCTCTTCTACTTTCAACAGTGTTAGTACTGAGGCCACTCCCACTGAGACAGTCTGGCAATACCAGTGCCACCATCACTCCACAGCCCTTATCTGAGAGTGCTGGATAACAGTAGTACTTTGTATGTAAGCCAGCATTGTAACCAGGCGACTGCAGATGTCATATTACTATAGTTCAGAGAATTCGTTAATAACTTACAATACAATAACTGATATTGTTTCCTGAATACAGAATATTTTGACTATCATTATTCATACTTTCTTGATTGGTCGTTTTGTCACTAAATGTCCTATATTGCCATATTTTCACGGCAGGCTTAATAAGAGAAAAATAACGTTGTGCAGATTTGGAAACTCGACTTTTCTGTTAAATAAACTAGTACCTGCACTATACAGAGACACCACAAGTTTACTTTTTCCATTGGTACCAGAAGTTCAAGATTGATGGGTTTTAAACTATGTATTACACACATGAATGCATCAGCAGGACCTAGTGAAACATGAGTAGTCACAGCACTATGCATAGCTAATGAAAAAAAGCACAGCTTTGTGTCTTTCTTTTTTTTTTGTTGGGGGGGATGGGGGTTATGGGGGGACCTTAGTTCCCTGTGGAGAAAAAAAAAGTACATGGAAAAACAATGAGGGAACTGTGATTTGGAGTGTGTGTTTTTGAACAAATATGGTGATGCAATTGGACTTAATGACAGTTAAATTGTCTATTGAGTTGATTACAATCTAAAAGCAGAAACTAGATACAATTTAGATACAAAACAAAATATCACACACAAGAATCATGCTCATGGAGCATGCCGATGTACTGGAAATACAGGTGTATTCACTTTCACCTGTATTTATTTGACTTATTTGGTTATGAGACATTGGAGGATAGAACAATAGAACAGTCAGAAACCAAACCAATCTATTCAAAATAAGTACAGCAAATTCTGACCCTGGCGTATGTGTCATATGTGATATATCAATTACAAGGATTGGAATAAAAAATTCAATGATTAAAATCTATATTGTGGATCAGTGTTATTGTTATTCAAATGTATGTAATTGCTAAAAATGACATGAAACCATATACTATAGTACTGAGATCTGAATTGCCTTTATTTTTGTGTGTTGTTGTATTTTGTGGATACATCTTACTGGTCTCAACAAGGATATTTGTTTTTTATCTTTTCTAAATAAAAAGTAAAAGGTTAATAGAAGCATTTGGTACTTGTAAACATGTTGCCGCCACTGTTGATGTTTCTTTGTTTTATTAAGTTACTGTAACCACAGTAACAATCATGTCAGCAAAGCCCTGTGATTTGAGTGTTAGAGATCTGTAGCCTACATATTCCAGTGGATTCACTGTAAGTAAGAGAAAGTTTAATCAGATGCTTAACTTTTTGTTGGAGGATCATTAATGATCCATTTTATGATCAAAGCAATCATTGCATTACCAAACTAAAACAAAATGTAAAAATTCTGAATTATACAAAAATAGTTACAGAAATCAAACCACCCCATAATTATAAAAGAATATTGTCATTAGTAATGTAATGTCATTATAATGCTTTAGTTGGCAGACAAAGAGTTTAGTAAGCCTATTACACAAAAAGTAAGAGAAAGAGATGCATCTTATTGTTTGAGCAAATGCAACAAAACCAGATCATCTGACTCTGGTCTGTGTGTATACTGAATCTTTAAAAAAAAGTATTGACCGATATGTTGTCTAAAACAGGTTGGAAAAAGAATGTGATGCAGTGGACAAAGGGTGTGATCACATTCGATAGACAAAATGACTCGCATCAAAGGGTGTTGCTGATTCTGGGAGGCTTTGACTGGACAGACTTCAATTCAATTATAAATACTTGGGATTATTTAGGACAGTGAAGCTAAGGCTGAAATCCTCTTGGTTCCCATAACCTTCAGCTGAATTGCATATGCAGTTAGTGGAAAAGTGATTAAAACTGAGGGGCAGAAACCTCTCAAATGATGAAATGAAGAGCTGACTGGTGCTGACAAGGTGAAGCGTAACTAACCAATTATTTTCAGATGTTTCAAATAATGTCTAGTGCTACAAAATATTTAAAACAAAAATAACCTCACTGCAGTTACAAAAGCGTGGTGGTGTGTTAGTGTATGCTTTGCTGGTGTGAGTGGATCAGACACACAGGTGTTTTTAAACACCTCAGTGTCACTACTGAAAATAGTTCACCCAATAATGCCCTGCTTCTAGAATCCTGTAAAAGCTAATGAAGGATTAGAGGATGACTAATAAATAGTGCAGCAACAGATCAACTGTCTCTGAATCTATATCAACAGTACAAGATAAGGTAGATGTGCCTAATAAAGTGATAGTACGCGTTTAAACACAGTGTCTAAATACTTCAGCAGCACTTCTGTGCATGATCCACTTGTATCAACACAAAACACTAACAAACCACTACCACGTGTCACTGCCAACTGGAGAGTAATATACTCCAGAATAGTATCTGAATGGTGATGGTCATGTGAGAGTCCTGACCATTAAATAACAGAGTAAAGAAGGCTATAAAAATATGTAGACAAACAACTAAATAAAAATTGAAAGTAGAAAAAAGAAGGTGAAGCCAATGTGATCAATGAGTGTACATAAAAATTATCATATTAACTATATTAGTAATTGTCAAACATTACTACTTAAAGCTTAATTATACCCTGGATATATTAAGTACCATTTAATAGCATTAATTAGCTATTTGTTTGCTGTCTAGCTTATATTAAAGACTTCACAGCTATATTGTTTAAGATTAAAGTCTAAGTCACACTTTGGGTTGAACCAGTAGCACTAATGCCTCGCAGTAAGAAGGTCCTGGGTTCGATTCCAGGTCTGAGTCCTTTCTGTGTGTAATTTACATGTCCTCCCCATGTGCACATGGGTTTAGTATAGGTTCTCCAGTTTCTTCCCACAGACCAAAGACATGCTTTAGGTTCAATGATTACACTAATTAGCCCTACTATGGGATTGTTTGTTTAGATGTGCTAGTGTGTGTGCCCTATGATGGACTGGCGCCCTGTCTAGGGTTGTTTCTGCCATGCATCCTATGTCTATACCTTGTAAGACAACATGAATTGTAAGTTGCTCTTGATAAGGGCATCAGCTAAATAAAGTCAGTCTACAGTTTGTATAGCAGTGTAAATTTAATGTGCCCTCAAAATAACTCAAACAACCAGGGTTAATATCTAAACCACTTACAACAAAAGTGATATCTCCTAAATGAAAATGGCCAAATTGTGCCCACAGTGTTAACATTTTGTGTGGCCATTATTTTTCAGCACTGCCTTCACTCTCTTTGGCATGGAGCTCATTAAAGCTTCACAGGTTGCCACTGTAATCCTCTTCCACTCATCCATGATGACATCACAAATCTGCTAGATGTTAGAGACCTTGTGCTCCACCCCATTTTGTTTGAGAATGCCCCACAGATGCTCAACCGGGTTTAGGTCAGGACCTGCCAGACTTTTACACTCAGCTTTTTATCAGGCAGTTATCACCTTGGAGGTCTGTTGGGGGTTATTATCATGTGGGAATACTGCCCTGCAGGCCAGTTTCTGAGGACAAGGGATCATGCTCTGCTTTAGTATGTCATAGAATGGTTTCTGCAATGATCTGTAGCTCCCCACAGCCAAAACCCACACCATGACATTCAAACTATCATGCTTGACTATAAGCAAACTTGTCTTTCTACACCTAGTTGCCGCCACATACGCATGGCACCATCTAAAACAAATATGTTTTTCTTGGTCTCATCAGACCACATGACATTATTCCAGTAGTCCATGTCCTTAGTATTCTTGATAAGCTTTCTTGTAGACCATCTTTAGAGGAAGCTTTCTTCTGGGCTATGCAGACCAATTTGATATAGTGTGCAGCGTATGTTCTGAACACTGACAGGCAGACACCCCCCACCACTTTAACCTCTGTGGCAATACTGGCAGCAGTCCAACGTCTACGTTAAAAAGCCAACAACTGGATACGACACTGAGCATGTGCACTCAACTTTTTTGTTTGACTATTGTGAGGCCTGCTCTGAGTGGAACCTGTCATGTTAAACCGTTATATGGGCTTGACCACCATGAGTTTCATTTAGGGGTGTACTCACTTTTGTTGCCAGCGATTTAGAGATTAATGGCTGACAAATTTACATAGTGATACAAGCTGTAGACTGACTACTATACATTGTATCAAAGTGACATATCTTTAGTGTTGTATAATAGGTCATTAATAATATATAATAAATAATAAAAATAAAATAAATAAAATAAGAATAAAAATAAAATTAGAATATTTTTGTACAAAAATTTGTGTTTTCTAATTGTTATCAGCACATGACTGCAAAGACAGATGTTGCAATTCTTTACAGGTGAAGGTGGTGGTTGGAGGTTAGTTACAATGACCTACTGACCTCACAACCCCCACCCACCCTTAATATGACATTACACAGGAGGTGACCAGTTCAGTAAAGAGAGAGACACAGAGAGAGACGGAGAAAGACAGAGACAGAGAGAGATTGAAATAGTAAATGGGAAGAGATATACAGCAAAGCTCCAAGCAGGATTGAGGGATCTCTGCAAATAGGTGCACCATCAGGGCAAACGGATGGATCCTGAACCAAGGAAAAGAACATATAAATCTCTCATTTGATGCGGTGGCTGAAATACTGAGCATCAGCCTGGGGTAAGAGTTGCACTGCAGAGAATGAGAGAAAGAGCAATCAGTCAACAACATCCTTTACTATTTAGACATATTTAGTGAGACATACTCTCACTTCTCAGAAAACAATAGGCACAGTGGATGTTATTGTATTTATACAATATTACATATATATATTTATATTAATATCAGCCATTCAATATATTCTGCTTTGAGCATTGTATAAGAACTGTTACTATATTATACTTAATTTATTTCATTATTATCTAGCAAGTAACTAATCAAGGCTGCTCATTAGAGTGAATTCTGTCTACATATTTGTGTGCCCCATCTAATAATAGTTTGAAGGGTTTCTTAATGTTAGTCAATTAACAAACAGATTTTTGCTTTTCTCTACAAGGGCTAACCCATAGCAGTCTGACACCTTCTTGACATCCTAAAAAGGTGTTATGTATTCTTCATTCATAAATAAATGTAACTTTTTCTTACATAACATCAAATGATGACTTGCAAGTAAACACCAGCACTGCCAGCCAAGTCAATGTAGAAAGTAATACACTATTTTCTGGAGCAGAGGATGGACTTTATCTTTACACAAGCCAAACAATGAATTAGTAGGGGGTTTTTTGCTTCATGTATTGTCTTCTTTGACATAAAGAAACAAGTGATCATTCTTTGCTGAATGGCTCTATTTGGAGGATTTGTGGATTATTTTTAAATGTGTTAATAAAAATGCTTTTTCATACATGCTACATTTTGTCAGTTGTAGTTTTTTTTGCCAACTTTGGACTGTTAACTTGTATTTTGAAATCCATACAGCCATTTATAATCTAACCTAGGATTGTGTAGTAAATTTACTGTGCATTGCCAATATGTGAGCAAGTTCATGAACTTATGGGTATTCACATGCACTGCATGCCACTGAACACAAAAAAATCATAATGATGCAGCAGACTAGTCCATTTAGCTGAAATTCCACTGCAGCAACTCACAGTGGTACTCAGTAGTGTGTATGACCTCCATGCTTGTATGCATGCCTGATAACATTATGGTATCATGGTGGCATCCGTTCCTAGATCTAGACCAGGGCATCCGTGAGCTCCTGGACAGTCTCAAGTGCAACCTTGAATCGTCAGATGGACCAAATATACTGTCCCAGAGGTGCTTTACTGGATTTAAATGAGACGAGGGCAGTCAATGGCATCAGTTCCTTCATTGTCCAAGAGTTGCCTCCATACTCTCGCCCCACTCTCTCCCCATGAGGTTGATCACTGTTGTGTACCAGGAGGAACCCAGGACCCACTACAACCAGTGTAGTGCAGTTTAGTCGGCCCAAGTATTTCATCCCACTACCTGAAAGCAGTCAGGTTATCTAGCCTGTAGAGGTCTATGTGTTTTTCCAGGGATGAGCCTTTCCAGACCATCACTGACCCATCATCAAACCGGTCATGCTGAATGATGTTGTAGGAGGCATAACATTCTCCACGGCATTTCTAGACGCTGTCACATCAATCACATGTGCTTAGGTGACAACTGCTTTCATCTGTTAAAAGCACAGGCACCAGTGGCCGTTCTGCCAATAATGATGTTCTATGGCAAATGCCAATCAAGCTCTGTGGTGCTGGACAATGAAAGTTGTGCACTCAGGGCACATGCTGTTAATGTCATGACTGTAGTTATAGATACTTTTTAGCTTTTCTCAGAACGGTAATATAATGCAATTATTGGTCCAGATATATATGGAAAGTGTAAATAAAACTAATTGTGTGTAGAAATGAGTGTAGAAACAAGGATTGTAAATGTATTATTTGGATCAAATGTTCATCAAATTCAATTTTCTGAGTACTAAGTAAAACCTCCAAACTATAGTTATTATTTGTTTTTACTAGCGATGATAATCTTCGCAGTTTTTGAAGTTGGAAAGTAACGTTTTGTCAAATCCCTTACTCTTCCTATTTGAAGTTCCTGAAAGCCTTTGAATCAAAGGATAAACCAAACTAAACACATAATTCTTGTTGTCAGACACTGCCTCTATTGTTATGTATAGGGTTAACACTAACCTTCACCCCTCATATATATGTAGTCTGTGCATATCATATGGTCGCATATCATTTGACAATATACTTTATATTCACAGCTTTATATTCACTATTATGAAGTTTTAATTACAAGTCCTCATGTACCTTTAATTAAGTTAGATGTAATTAAGATTAACCGAATTATTATTATGTATAATTATGTAGCAGGATCAGCATTGGTTGACTATATCATTCTAGTCAGTTGTTTATTTTTGGCTCTCATGCAATGAGAAACAAAATCCATCAGAGAGAAGAATTATATGCTACTAACAACAACAAAACAAAATAAAGCTATTTATAAATACACAATATGATCAAAATGTATGTACCCCTAATAATTAGTTAAATATAGTTAAAGTATACAGGCATGGAATCTTCCTAGACAAACAGTGGCAGTATATTGGGTTGTACTAAACACTCACGACATGTTAATGGGTCCCCAAAGTCAGTTATAAAGTCTGCTATTCTAAGACAATCCTATAAAGGTTGGTTTGAACAGGGTGGACTGTACTGTATCTGACACCTTTGGGATTAATTCTGACACTGAGACAGGGCTTCTTGTCAAAAAATTAATGCCCAACCCCTTCTGGAATGCCTTCTCAGAAGCGTGATAACTGTTGCAGTAGAGAACAAACTACACTGCTCATAGAAATGGTATTTCATTAGGGAAAAAATCATTTTAGTTAAATTTTGGGAGCAGTATATATACTGTTTTGAATGTAATGGGATGTCTATAAACTATTGTGTATATTTTGTGTATATTTAGGCTCCCTGAACTGTTTTTATGTATTTATTCTGAGCTGAGATTATTCTAACAATATGGAAAACAGCCAGGTAACAATGTCACATTCCCCAAGCCCAGTACTCTACTGAGATAATTTAGGGAATATATTTTTTTATGACTTGAGTTATCTTTACAGGTGGAAGATATAGAAACTCAAGAATTACATTAAACTACATCTTCTACTTCATTTTGTGTCAGTACAAGGTTTATGTGTCCTTAACATTTAGCACTGGCAGAAAAAGAAAGAATATCTGTGTACTCAAGTAACTGATTCTACTTTGGCACATTTTCTTCTGACCCTCCTTTCCTGCCTTTTAAAATCTAAACAGCAATAAGAAATTTGTAGATTAGTTAAATTAGATCAATTATACACATAAAAAACACCTTTTTAATCACATTCAGTGTTTACTCTCTCTCTCTGTGTGTGTGTGTGTGTGTGTGTGTGTGTGTGTGTGTGTGTGTGTGTGTGTGTGTGTGTGTGTGT
>JAUZST010013278.1:0-11094 GCA_034779995.1 Parotocinclus haroldoi
GTCGCCCTAGGCTTGCTCAATTTGGGATTGGCCTTTTAAGATAATAAAAGATTGTAAAGCTGCTTTGAGACAATGCTCCGCTGTAAAACGCGCAATAGAAATAAATTTGGCTTTTCTTGACCAATATCAAGGAATGACGACGACGCAAGTTAAACTACCATGATCTTCGATTCCTCAGACAGCACTGCATCAAAAATTGCCAAGGAATTACTTTATCGAACCTTGGTCAAACACTACAATATAGAGTTAGAATTACACATGCCACTTACTGTTCACTTTACTGTGCAAAAACAAAGATTTATGTTAACCCTGTTCAGAAGCACCATTGACTTTTTTGGAGCATCTGGGAAGGATCACAGTGCAGATGGGTTCTACGCTCAGATGAATCAGTATTACTGGTCTTTTTTTGGAAACAATGGACACCGTGTGCTCCTGATGAAAGACATAAACAACCATTCAGACTATTATAAGCAAGTCCAAAAGCCAGGGTCTGCCAGGGGATTTTGTTCAGTACTGGGAAACGTAGTGAGAAAAAGCTGCGGTTGTGTTTCAACGCTTTTAACATAGATTGTGTTATGCCATGTACAGTGCATATTCAAATCCTTGATTTCCAATCATTTCATCATGGCGATAGATTTCTCGTACTGTATGGGGCTCAAGTCTTCAAGTCTCAAGTCAAGTCAGACAATGTGGACTTTCAACTGTGGACGTTACCTTTCTTGCTAATGTTGAGTCACAGTCACGTCACGTCTGCATTTCATTGTGGGTTTCGTAGTGACTGATGAACCTGGATGTCGGGGTGGTTGTGTTACTGATGATTTCATTGATATCTTTAGTCCTTGAATTTAAATCCACTATATTTGGAATAGTTGCTTCTATGTTATTAGCTTCATATGTTTGTTATTAGCTACAGATGTTTGTCTCAGCTGGTTTCCCACATTTTGATAGGTTGCCAGGTATACGAGTGACAAAATAGAACTCACTTACATTTCCAGCATTTAGCAGACTCCCTTATCCTTATGATACAGTCTTACAATTCAAGCAATAGTGGGTCACGGGCTGTACTTAAGGACCCAACTATGGCAGATTGGCAGAGGTGGAAGGGATTTGAACCCTGGACCATCAAGGCCAGAGTCCAGTACTTTAACCGCTAGGCTACCACAGTCCCAATCACCCAAACAAGTTTCAACAAAATGTCCAACTTCTCAGTTTCTAAAAGTGCAAATACTCAATAAAAGTCTTTTGAGACATCCTTCTCAAATCTAAGTAAAGTCTCAGGTCAAAGTCAAGTCTTTTACCAGTGTTAGTCGAGCAAGTCTCAAGTTCTTAACTTCTGCTTAGAACATGACAGCAACTCACACACACACACACTTCATTTTTTCATACAGTGCGGGGAATCACGTTGCACTAAAATGCTCCTGGCTCGGCATTATGTATCCAAATTCCGGTGTAGATATCAGGTGTCTGAATCCAGTATTGTCTGTAACGCTATAAGGATGCATGCTCTTACATATAAAGTAACTGGTAGCTTAAGCTATTGCCATTCATTTGCTAGAATTCATTGACAGTGAGCTCTGGAAGATACCACTAAGAATTGTAGCTCTGTCTCTCGCAGTCACACATACACACGCCATGATTTCCGATGGCTCCGTTGATTTGTATCCATTCACTCAAATGATTTGAATTGAATAACGGCTGATTGATCGATGGAGCCATATTATAACCTGATGGACGTATTTTACAATTTTATTCTTCACACTCCTAATGTCAAGGTTTCTACCTGATTCACTCACAACCAGAGAGCTTCTGTCCTACATATCTAGCCAGCAGACAAGCTGAAGTGCGGTTAGAGTTGGAGAAGAAAAATGAGTGCAGGGAGGCAAGGCAACACTGAGTAGGAGAATAAATCATGTGGAGTACGAAATAGAGTTCGAAGTGTCACGTCTGTTGCTCACACGCCGTGTTCAGATGAGACTAAAAAGCTCGTTGTGAATCATTCACTCCACATCTATCTTGGCTGTTCGGATTCCACCCCACAAGTTCATACTAGAAGCTCCACAGCAGTGTTTGTGAATGACAGGCCTTTCCACGATCTGACACTCAGGCAAACACAATAGCGCTGTCATGAGGCACACGCACACCTACACAGTTTATACGCTCCACAGAACCAACTGATATTCTGTACTAGAACATTGCAGAAGGATTTAAGACTCCACACTGTGGTTTTTATCACTGTGGTCTGAAAAATAGCACTGCTGTAGTCATTCCGTGCATTCCAGAAATGCCTGCCATATAAATCATTAACTGTTGTATATTTCAGTAGGACATCAGAGACACTGGGTTATGAACCAGGCAATAAATGTCAAACAATGACTGAAACACTAGAAATAAACAGAAGAACAACACTATAAATTAAGGGGACTGTGATGACGCAGTGGTTAAGGTAGTGGACCATGGAGTCCAGCGGTTCCAGTATTACTGTTGGGCCCTTAAGCAAGGCTCTTAGCCAATAAGTGCTTGGATTGTAACCTTTTGTTTTAGATGTAAGCCACTGTGGATAAGAACATCTGCTACTTAACTAAAATACAACACAAGGTTTCCCATGAGTTCAAAGTCAAGCAGGGTTATTATACACCAAAAGATCAAATCATAAATTGTTGCAATGGTGTAGAATTATAATTATAATGAATTATAATTTTATAATGATAAAACCAAAGAAATGAAACATGTCCAAAGGTTAAATTCCGAACATGTTTTTTTCACAGATTTCACAGCACAAACATAACATTTTTTGCTTTAATTTCTCAGTTTATCCATATTAGGCCTTAAGAACCATGGGACTAGAACTAGAAGAACTGAAGTAGACAAAATGACAGGACTAGAGGGTGAGGAAAGTATACAACGTCACAAGTAGCTTTAACGAATAACAGAGGTACACTGGGTTTTATCTGTTCCTCTTCTCACATCTCGTCAAAACTGTGCATGTGTTACAATGTACCTTCTACAAAAATCTTTAAGGACAGATAACAACAGCAAAATGACTCAAATCAAGACCTGCAAATCCAAAATGCTGCAAAGCATTCGTGGGCGCCATGCAATCGTGTAATCAATTTCAGGGTTACACTGCTGGTTAGAAACCTCTAATAGAGCACGCCCTAAATAGGAGGTAGGCAGCAACGGCACTCACTAGCTATTGAGACAGCACCTACACTCGGTAACAGCGATGGTAGATTTCTTTACAAAGAAGTTGCAAATTAACTTTTGCATCAAATCATTTAGCAAGTGTAAACATGTTTGCTGTATTTGAAAATATTGTTCGTAATAAATTGTCTTGTCACTTATTATTGTCATTTAAGACCAAATAATTTTGCATGGCAAATATTCAGGGCACCTCTAAATGAAAGTCGGAGTAAGTATCAGAGATGCACCTTTCGTTTGGCCAGTGGCTGGAATCGGTTGGTTTTAAGATCAATTAGCCGTGACTGGTAATCAGCCAAAGAGTCTCATATAACCGACTCTGTCCCAGTCACAGAGAGCCACACTCGCGCACGGCGTGACAGCAACACGCATGAAAACTGGAGTTGGCCAAGAAATTTGCGATCGGTGCATATCTAGTAAATATTAGAAACAGTGGATTATTTCATTTAAAATGTGCATATCTTTTAGACAACTTTTTCCGATTTGCATTTGTAAATTTGACCACTTTTGACCAACGAGTAAGACCTGAACTAAATGTTTAATATTGTATTATAAAATACGCTGAATAAGTGTAATGTCAATGTGTAATGTATAAAATAAGTGAATGATTTTGCTCAACTGCAGGTCATGGTGTTTTAAGCATGTTTAGGGTAGGCAATGCTACGATAAACATGGTATAAATTAAACTTTACTATAAATTCAGCTTACAGAGGATATGTCAAATCAGATGCTGTACTGTATTCTGTTAAATGTATCATATTATTCATATTAGTATACTTGATACAATAATAATATACATTTGCATAATTGCATTGTTCTTTTCATTTCTATTTAGCTTCTGTTTACATATTATAGTCATTATTATTATGTATAAATTCTTTCATATAATACCTAGGCTACCCAATGAGGTCCCTTTTTAAGTCACTATAAGGGCTTTGGGCCTAGATAACTGTAAAGCTGCCTTGAAGCAATGCTCCACTGTAAAAAGCTCTAAAAGAATAAATTATACTTTGACTGTTGATCGCTCGAGGATACATTGGGAAGAGGAAAAGCCAGTGGAGGTAGTGTGATGCTGTGGGTAATATTCTGCCTGCTCTGCTATGGATGAGTAATTATAAACATTTCTAAAAGCTTGTCTTACATGATTAACACCCTCTACCATCAAAAAAAACTATTTTTTGTAGCCAGGATGTATTAAGTTAATACATTTAAAACACATTAAAAATAATTGTATGAGCCAACTCTTAACATTGTATGCCAAAATCAATGTTCGAGGACAACAGATTTCAGTTTCAGCACCAAACATTTTGGCCTTTTCCATTACCAAATTAACATTTATTTCAATTCTCAAATTAAAGAAATATGTTCCAGCAACAAAAGCGTTCAGTTCCAGTAATGGAGGCTTCAAATATACTAATATATATGCTAATATACTAATATATATGCTAATATATATACTATATATGCTTCTGTAAGTTTCCAGCTCCAGGGCCAAATTTCTTTAGTCCAGTAACGTTTAAACGTACTGGTTTAGACTTAAAACCAGGAAATTTTAAGATTACTGTGGAATTATGGGAAATGTAGTGCCTGTAGTGAATTTGCCTGAAGTCTGCCCAGCAGAACGATGTTAAGCACAGCAGCATTTTTGGGGCATGTGCCCTAGTAAAGTGGGTTTGATGACGTCCTGGTTTAGCTTCTGTACATGTTCATGAATTTAAATGGGCTGTTGCAAGTCACACAGTTGTAAAATTACTATTCTTTAGAATAAAACGGGTTTGATAGAGCAAGTCGTGCAGCAAAGACTCCAGATATATGGAACCAACATTTGAACGTTTACACTTCTGCTGAGTAGTTTAGCGCCCTCATCAGGTTGTCACTTCTGCCATTTTATTAGGCCTTGATTAGGGATTATTTCACGCTTAAAAGGAAAATCACAGCTTTTGCTTATTCAGTATCTTGTTGAATTTGGCAAGCATGCTAATTGAAAGAAGGTGAATTCCTCCTCTTCTTCGTGCACTATCGCACCTTCGAGCTCACGCTCGCCCTCTGGCGCTCCGGAACGCCTCAACACCTCTCGATTTGGGGAGCGTCCCAAACCGGCGCCCTTTCTCACGCTAAAAGCGCATTCGAGCCCATGCTCACTTTCTCGCGTTCCGGACTCCCCCTGTGCTTCGCGATTCGGGAGACGTCCCAAATCGGCACCTCATCGTGCTTTTCGCACGTTCGCCACAGTCCTGTATGGACCCCGCCGCTTCCTTCCCCGGCAGCTGATGGCGCCCGGGAGTCACGGCTGGTAGGGGCTGCACCCCGGACCCATTGCTCGTGACGCTCGCCTCTGGACGCTGGTCCTTATAAGGCGCCATAGGGTCGCTATCGGCGCCGAACCCCATATCAGGCTTTAATGGGCAGCCCCCTGGTGTTCTTAACCCAGGTCTTAACACTTATGGTAACATTAGAGTTGGTGGTTTGAACTGAAAACTAGAACTGCCTCATGCAGAGCTTCTCCCTCACCAGCTCTCCAGAGATTAGTTTCTGCCTGGTCTAAGTCAGTCAGTAGAAGGGAGAACCATGCGTGTGTGTCAGTGTGCAAAACTGGGAGCCTGTTCATGGTGTGAAGACGCATTAATTTAAATTAAATCCTACAGTTCAATAACCTCACAGTCTCTCAGTCCCATTGATTGGAGGCATGACTACTACATCTGCCAGTCCCAGTAAAGGAGGTAAAGGAAAAGTTGCTCATGTGCTGGCAGTCTCATTAAAGACAGCGAGGCCTATGCAGTTACCAGTGCCAGAAAATAAAGTGTGACCTATGTACCTGTTCATCCTAGTGAAAGTGCAGCCTATGTACCTGTCCGTCTCAGTACATAAGGCATAATCATTGCACATCAGGCACACAGTCCAAAAGCTTTAGTGTCTCGGTCTCATTGATAGAGGCGTGGCTTTTACACTTGCCAGTCTCTTTATAGGATGTAACGGAGCTGTTGCTCGTGTCTTTGCAATCTCATTGAAAGGGGTGTGGCCTCTATACCTGTCAAGCCCAGTGAATACGGTGTGGCCTCTGTACTCGCTGTCCTGGTAAAGAGGGTGTGGATTCTGTACCTGACAGTCTTATCAAAGGAGTTGTGGTCTCTGTACCGGCCAGTCTCAGGTGAATTAGGCGTGGTCTTTGTGCTGTCAGCCCTAAGAAAGGGGGTGTGGCTTCTGTAACTGACAGTCTTATTGAAGGAGGTGTAATCTCTGTACCTGTCAACTCTACTGAAATTTGTGTAGCTTTGGTAGTTGTCACAGTCACAGCAAAGATAGTGTGAATTCTGTACCAGTCATGATTAGATCATGCTTACATGAGGTATGGTCTGTGTGCCTTCAGTTTTATTTAAAGGAGGTGTGTCTGTACCTGTCACTCTCACTGATGGAGGTGTGATCTTTGTACTGTCACTCTCAGAGAAAGAATTGTGTCCCCTGTACTAATCCCAGTGAATGCCAGTGAATAAGGTGAGGCCAGCTGTTCAGAGATCGTCACATAAGGTGTATATCTCTGTACCAATTAAGGGGACGTGAACTCTGTATGCATGTATTCGTTAGTCTTTCTGAGTGTGTCTATAGTATTTTATCAAACAGCTGTAAACGGGAACTGAGGATTAAATCAGGATTCGTTTCTGGACTATTAAGCTTGCAGAAAGTCATTTACACCGAAAACTGTAGCGTGTGAAAAGCGGTATATGCCTCGGTGTCTGGTTTCACACCTCGTCATGTGTGTGTGTGTCTCGCTTTCATCTCACTTTACCAGCAGACATGTCGCTGTACACCCGTTCAGTGTGACTCTGCTCGAAAGTATTCGTGACCTGACCAGACCAGGCGTTAATCCAGTAATGAATGGGTATTGGTGGAGGCCAGGAAGCGTGACTGCGAGAAATGAGAGAGTGCAGTGAGCTAGCGCCGGGTCTGCAAACCCACCTTCATGCTTTATTTATATATTTTTGTGTCATTATTCCGATTCAGAAAACTTTATTCATCCCCTAGGGGCAATTAAATTATGAGACTCTTTCATCAGTCAACTGTTTTTTTTCTGTCCTTACTCCATCTACATATCTATCTCTCTCTCTCTCTCTCTTTTATTCATGCAGTAGATCCTCCTAAGTGATTAAACACACACAAATGAGTATTACAAGTCATTTTTTACACTACAGTACAGCCTACGACAGTGCGAGTTAATCAACCTAAATTAGCATTTTAAACAAGCATCAATCGTTTCATTACTGAAAATCCTATGCAAAGGTCTTACATGTTTTTGGTGATCCAAATTGAGCCTTTTCCTAGTCAGATTCACAGGGGATTTAGCTCCTGTCTCTGGAAAGGGTGCAGGTGTAAATGTATCCTAGATGAAGCACCTGCCAGCACTGCAATGCTGGGGATGATCCCCCCCGGCATGAGATTCCAGACCAGGCTCAGGTTCCTGCACTGGTGAGCCAGCGCAGTGGTTCCCGCACTTTTCCTGTCACGTTATTGGAAATACCCCCCAACCCACTCTGACAAATATGAATACATCGTCTGCTTCCAGACTCCACTAGAATTAACACTTTAACTCATACAAAACTGCACCGTCTTGTTGAATAAAGCAAACAGGATTCAACAGGTTTTTTTTTCAGCTTGCCCAGTCAGACAAGCAACCAGAATGTCGACTCATCCAAATGAATCTTTACATTTTAAAGTTTTAGTCACATATAAATAAGGCTACATAAGATTCGGGTATGGCAGCACGGTGGTTCAGTGGGTAGCCCCGCTGCCTCAGGGCAAGAAGGTCCCGGGTTCAATCCCAGGGTGGAGCGGCCTGGGTCCTTTCTGTGTGGAGTCTGCATGACCTCCCCGTGTCTGTGTGGGTTTACTCTGGGTACTCCAGTTTCCTCCCACAGTCCAAAGACATGCATGTAAGGTCAACTGGTGTCCCTTAAAGTGTCCCTTAGTGTGTGACTGTGTGTGCGCCCTACGATGGATTGGCGTCCCATTTAGGGTTGTACCTGCCCTTTCGCCCAAAGTTGCCAGGTGGGCAACCCTGTGTGTGTTAAGCAGAAGATAATGAATGAATTATGGGAGTATCAGTTAAGGTTACTTATTCTTAAACTGCACAAAACACTTCCAATGCATTTCTTTCCGTAAAACATATTTATTCAAAACATTATTCCCTTGAAACATCGCAAATCTATTTCACTGCTATACACACAATGCGACAGAGAGAAGTGCTTTGCCACTCAAATGAACGTGTTCTTAAAGTTGTAGTTCCAACAAATAAAACAATCTTTGTTTTATCAAACTTTATTTGTTCTGATATTCCCTGCAGAACATTTCAGGTCAAAACTGACTCATGAAACTAGGCTTTACCCTTTTGTTTTAATTGGACACGTAAAAATGGAGGAGACCATTTTTGGCTTGAAGATGGGTTTAATATTCAAGTGAACTGACTTTGGCCTTACATTGTTTTGTCATAATCATAGTAACCTACATTAACCCCTCACCCCCACCCCAACTGCATTTTCACGCTGCTGCCCCAACAACCCTGAATCAAATTAATTAATACATAAATATAAATAATAAATAATTAATAAATAAATTACCATATAAGAATGCACTTAGTCAACTCACTAATATCTATCAATTAGTCATTACCATAATACCTATCAACCATCATTTTACAGAATTTTTACAACCATCATTTCTCAGTAAATTAACAACCTTCAGTCACATGCACAACGTTTTACACATTAAAGCAACCTTCATACTGGCTAAAGCCAATGCCGATACTGCATACATAGGACACAGTTTGTGTTTACTCAAGCATGCATGTGTATAAAGTGTAACCATGAACAAGCAATCAGAGCAAACGCAAACAAGATTTGGCAGAATCAATAGCCAACGAATTTACAAGCTGTTTAGGGCTAACACGATGCACTAAGTACACCCTGAGTGGACTATAATATGGTTAAGATTAATAAGCATTTACAAAGCTACTGTTATATTTTGTCCTCAGAACTTATGATGAACAACAACGAGGGTGGTTTTTTTTTTTACATTTGTTGATTTAACTTTTAAATCTTAACAAGGTCTTAACAAGGTCAGATTCGAACTGGAATCTCTTGACCTGTGAAGCAACTGTGCTGATGCCACTATGCCGTGTGTGTGTGTGTGTGTGTGTGTGTGTGTGTGTGTGTGTGTGTGTGTGTGTGTGTGTGTGTGTGTGTTGGCGTCATAATGGATATTATAAGATTTCTGTATGCCTGATCAAACATGACGTGCATTAGTGCGTTTCAACGCTCTGGCTCTGCAGACTTTTGGGAAAACCTAGCGATCTGTGAAATCTGTTTCAACCTGCCTCTGTCAAGAGACTTCTTTCTGCCTTTCTCTCTCTCTAAAACACACACTCACACACACACACACACACACACACACATATATACATACATATACTCATATAGGACTGCAGGGATAGAGTGGATGGATAGAGTGAATGAATGGATAAATATATATACATATAGATAGATAGATAGATAGATAGACGGACAGACAGACGGTAGGAAGGACAGACGGACGGACAGACTGACAGACAGATCAATACAGGGAAAGAGAGAGAGAGCTAGATGGAGGTGTAGAGAGAGAGATGGGTGGAGGGAGAGAATGGTTATGAAAAGCCTTCTCACATGTCAGACACTCGCTGTGACAATCTGAACACCAGAGAAAGAAGTAATGTTTAAACAATATCTACACCACATGGATATGAGAGAGAGAGAGAGAGAGAGAGACAGAGAGAGAGACAGAGAGAAAGAGAAAAAGTGTGTGGCTCCTCATAATTTTATCAATAGCAGTAATAATGCAGTAATGCTTCATTGCCCCTCCAGCATTGGCACTGTCAGGTTCACAAACATTTGCATTAATAATCATACGGACAAAATACTGCAATTGTTTTGTTTGTCACACATGCAAATCAAATCAAATCAAATGTTTTTAAAGCCAACAGATCTTATAAACTCATCATTTATCATTCTAACATTGCTGCTTTGTTATGGCCAGCGTCGTTGCATGGTGTTGTATCCCACCTCTGCCCAGGTGAGGTTTGAGTTGTGTTTCAAGTTAGTCTCTATACCTGTTTCCTTAAAAGGAGTCTCACTGTTACCTGGGTAGGCAGTGGCACTGCTAATGACACAGTGGTCCTGTATATGTGTGTGCTCCCAGGTCTCAGGGCTCCTGTGTTAGAGCTGGGTCTATCCCATGATGCAGATTCTGCCCAACAATATTGATACTGATAATGAAACGTGTTTAGTTGTAAGCAATTGGGGCTGAATTGACATTACCTGTGCAACCCTATATACTGAATAAATATGTTAAATCACTGGGCTCTTGCAAATGAGGTCACAACATGGACACAGAGTCTGGTGGCTTTTCCAGTGGGAATAAACTCACATTATAAATGACGCAGAATTGGAAAGCTGTTCATTTTTGCCTTCAGGCCTCAGAAAAAAAAGGTCACTGCAAGAAAATGTATGAAAGCAGCCACATCATAGTAATGCATTTCTTAGCTGTTGTATCAGTCATACCAGTGGTTTGCCTTATCAGAGGGAAGATTTGGTGCTAAACTAGTCCATGGCCATACAGAGTACATTTCATGTAGAATATGAATCATTTATAGTTACTGCTGCAGAACATTCTAGGAGAGAAGTAATGAATACGAAGTGGAACGGATTAACAGCAGAACAATACAGTCAGCAGCTTGTTCATTTAACTGCAGTAACCAGAGGCAACTTTACATCAGCTTTCAAGTTTGCTCTAATTTTACAGAAACTATTTTCAATATGTTTTATATATATATATATATATATATATATATATATATATATATATATTATATTA
>JAUZST010013279.1:0-11094 GCA_034779995.1 Parotocinclus haroldoi
AAAGGCCTCAAGTTGCACCAGGGGGCATTTAGGTTGGTATTCAGCAAAACTTTCTTCACTGAAAAAATAGTCAAACACTAGAACAGGCTGCCCAGTGAAGTAGTAAAGTGACCATCCCTGGAGGGGTTTAAAAGCTCTATAGCACCTGTGGCACCTGTGGACATGGTTTACTGGTAGACTTGGCAGTGCTGGGGGAATGGATGGGCCTGACGATTTTAAAGGTCCTTTTCAACCTAAACTATTTTGTGATACTATGACAGAAAAGAAAAACACCACTGCCACAACCACCATCAGAGTGCAGCAGAGGTGATCTGTGCAATCTAATATGATGCCTTAATGAACTACATTGCCCGGAAGCGACAGCAGGGGCATATAGTCTTAGCAAGTTGTGATCAGTTTTAACCGACAGCAGCTGGCTGAGGCTGTCCAAAAGCTAGCATTGTTATGTGTGCGATGCTGCCGGGAAAGAATAGAAAAAAATAATTTAGTTGCCACTGACAATCTACATACAGGTACTACACTACTGTACTACCATTGATTGGCTGTTGGAATGAGCACACTGATGGACTGTTTATAGCCACAGCATCCAGAATTAATAGACATAGTATTATCTGCTTTTATAATTTGTTATTATTGTTAAGACCTCGGTTGTTAAAGTGAAGGGAAATTGATCGAATGGTCGTTAAAAGATGAATACCTGTAATAGCACTGTATGTTCATGTGCTTTTCCATAGCAAGTGTAAATATTCATATTCTGGTTTATTATAGCTCTCTGTATTCATAGATTGCTCCAAAGAAGCTCAATCAGCACAACTATATATCTCACATATCCTCACATGACTCTGATATTTATATGCTACACCATAGCAGATCTAATGTAATGCTTTTAAATAGCTCTATGAATCCATATACGGATCTTCAATTGGTCATTTAGCATATTCCCAGCTATATGAGGCTCAATGTGAACATATGCCAATCTATATTTGCTTTATGTGGCCACGTGTGGTTCTGTTATAGATCTGTGTGACCCTATTAGGTTTTACATAAATGTCTAAATGCTGCTTTATTACATTCTCATACATTTCTGTGATGTTCTATAATAGTTATATGCACGCATCATGTTCTATGGTACCTCATTACACATGTACTGCTATGTAAACCCTCAAACTGTTCTCTATATGTCCATATTTGTCTCTGTGATAACTCTAAATGCCCATATGCTGCTCTATGGTAGCTCAATATGCACATATGCTTCTGTATTATAGCCTTAAATGTCCATATGCTGATCTATGATATAGTTTTGCTTAATTGTACATTTTAAAATTCTCTTTACAGTTCTATTTTGATGCATACATAACCTACATCATAAGCAGATTTTCATTTATTTATTAAGAGATTTTTTGTCAAATACTACATATCTAAGAGTGACAAAACTGTGAACTATGAACCTCGATGATGTTCTAGATGATGACAATGATGTTCTAGATGAGCATTTAACTTGGTGAAAGGTGACTTTAAAGTGGGATGGGATGCAGATGGTATCTTGTTGTATGTGAAAACTGGGATCTACCAAAGTCTGATTAACTCAACTCAAAAATGAGATTTGTAAGGATCACAGAAAAAGAGTTGTTGATTCTTATCAAGTTGAAAAAGGTTACAAAACCTTTTCTAAAGAGTTTGGAATCCAGCAGTCCACCGTCAAGCAGACTTTGTACAAATGGATGAAATTCAAGATATCTGTTACCAACAAGGATCACTTCAAGTGCAAGGCATATATTTGTCTGTGAGGTCACAAGAGAACCAAGGGTAACTTCTAAGCAGCGAATGAGTCTACCATCATGAGTACACTGAAAAACATGGCAGGGTTGCAAGTAGATGCGACTTTCCAAAAAGAGAATTGTTTCTCATCTACAATTTCCTAAATATCATGTGGATATAAAGGCTATTGCAAAATATTTTATGGATCAATGAGACCAACATATAACTATTTTGGTTTAAATGAGAAGCTTTATGTCTGGAGTAAGAATAAAACACTGCAGTCCACAACCCTTATCCCATCTATGAAACAAGGTGTCAGTAGTATCATGTTATGGGCCAGGACAGCTTGCCTTCATGGATAGAACAATGAAATGATGGTGAATGGTTGAATGGTTCTGGAATGGCAAGTAAATTACCTAACAGAAATGTTGTTGGAAAGCCAGAAGCCAATAATTGACCTAAATGACCAAAGCCAAAACTGATCAGCAGTTACCAGAAAATTTTAATTGCAGTTATTGCTGCGCTAGGGGGCGAAGATTCTGAAAGCACAGTTTCACATACTTTGGCTCAGTCAATAAATCACCAAGTATAAAACATTTTCTCATTTGTTTAATTGGCTTCTCTTTATCTACTTTTACTTATTACTTGTTTGCAGCAAGTTTTAGGGGATACTGATGCAGAAGTATTAAAACATTTTCTAAGGGATTATCACAATTACCAATTATTTCAAGTACCAATGTAGTATGCCCAAATGTTGCTCTATAATAACTATAGGCCATTCTACAACTCTGCTATAACTCCATATGCATATGTATATCGATGTAATAGCTCTATAGGCTTAAAAAAAGCCTTTATATGCCTCTATACTCAAACTGTATGTTTATTTAGTGTATTATAACAGATACTATTGTATTATATTCCAGTGCTATAATCGCTCTGCATGACTGAATGATGTTTTATAATTGCTATGTAAACCTCTATGTTGCTCATGTTCTTCATATCCTGGTCTATAAAAGCTCTGTATGCCCATATGTTGACATATTGTAGCTGTATATGCCGATGTAATAGTTTTAATTGCTGATGTTCTGATCTATATGCATTTGAACTGTTCTGTGATATTTCTGAGCTTTGTATAAACCTGTTGTTGTTTTTCGAATTTCTATGCAAACTTATTTGCTATGTTATACAGTAGCTATTTTGGTATTCACAGGCAGATCTATGTGCACCATTTATTTTTTAACTATATATTTAACTATAAAATTGCACTATTTAAAGCGAATCTGATTTAACTACATTTATAATGATACTGTATCCTTAGAACTGGATGCAAGTACTATTTTCACTCCTAGCTAAACTAGAAAGAGCGTTGTGTAGGATTCTACAAAAACGGAAACCCAAAAACTTTCATTAAACACAATTACATGGATCTGCCACTAAAATGAACGCCTCTGTGTATCTTTAATATCTCAAATCCGGGGGAACCAGACTGAATCATCACAAGCTTCACCCACGCTCAGTCGAAGCTCTGGGATATTTCCGGAGCGTTTTTGACATTGGTACAGCTGTTAGTCACAGCAAGAGCTTCCGAAATGAGCGACCTTTAGCGTTTGTGTTGCAGCTTTTCCTTGCTAAAGTTTGGCATGATAAAGAGAGGATGCATGCAGAAGAATTGGAGGAATTTTAAAACCACCATATGCTCATGTGGGTGGAGAAAACAGGAAATTACACAGAGCTGCTTCTTATAAAATTCATTTTCTTATTGTAAAGTATAAAATATTTAAATATGCTGACAAAAAGTGATCTACTTGTGTATCTGTATCTCACTAATTCTGTCTGCTATCACCTTTGTGAGCAAAGTCATTGGTGTCTATAGGGTGATGACATCCTGCTAGAAACACATGGTTCAGGCTTCAGGCAACACAGAAACACACACAAACAGACTTTAAAATTGACTCACATTTGAAATGAAAGACTTGTACATGCTATTAGTGAATAATAAACAACAATATTCCAATAGGGTGGCAGTCACTAGTATTGTTTCCTCACACCCCCAGACCCTCAGGTACAAGTACTGACTCTGCCATCTCAAGATTCCATTGCAACTTTTGCATGACAGTAAGTTTTGTGAAAGTGGATTCAATTGATGAGAATGTATTAAGTATGCTCTCTTTAACGGGGTTACAGTTTCCTTTGGATGAAAACTCAGTCAGTCAGATTATCAGACTCTATACTCCCTAATTTATAAATATAAATACAAAACATTAACACCTCAAATACAAACCAAATTAAAATAAAGAACTTTATTTCTCTTTCCTATTTTATTGTTTGTAACACTGTGACATCTACTATGAGGGCTGCCACACACTTTGAAGCTGATTATTAGTTGTAGATTTTATTGATTGATTGGTTGTTTGACACCACACCCACCCACCCCCACCACCACCAACACCCTAACCAACCCTACCGCCACCACCACCCCAAACACAGAGCATAGAGAATATAGAGCATGGGGATTAATTTGCCTTTCACTGCCATTTTCAGGTAGTAACGGAAGTAGAATTTATTTTGTATGTATTTCATTACTTATTTGTTCTCCACCTGCCCTTTCCAGGGTCATAAGGGTGCCACAGAACGCAAGTTCCAGGCAAAAGAAACCACTTCACAGCTCTGCTACTGGCAGCTCATTCAAAGTACCATTAGTTCAGGAGATGGGTTATTTGATCTGTTTTTTTTAAATAGCCTCACATTCTCTGCCTGTAACAAATTAAATCACTGCTGGATACTCAATCATCTCAATTATCTCCTTTTAAACATTGTGATGTGTGTGTGTGTTAATGGATAATAACCCTGCTAATGTGTTTTGTGGGTTGTTTCTGCTGAGAGCTGTCTGTTCATCTCTCACTGTTCAAAGGGTTTTTTTGTACACCTATTCCAATGTACACCTATGTTAAAACGTCCTGAATACTCACAGATCAAATGACAAGTAACATTGATTATTTTATTACAACAGCACACATTACGTTCTGGGATATATTACAGATGGTAAGCAAACAGTCAGTTCTCATAGTAGAAGTGTTGGGTATTTAAAATATTTAGTTTACTTTACCAAGGGACAAATAATTTTCCTAAACAACAATGCTTGTTGGGTGCTCATAATCAGCAGTAGTGAGTAGCTGATCATATTGGTCCTAGGAGGGATAAGTCCCCAACCACAAACATCGAATCGTCTGCTGTGGGTTTTAAATCGACAGAACAGCTATTGCTATAAAATGTACAGACATGTTTAATGTTGGTTATGGGAGGAATATTTTGCACACTTCATCACTTCACCCCTTGCTGAATATAAACTGTCAAATGTGCCCACAGTTGATGTATAAGCATCATATACACCAATAAGCCAAACCATGATGACCACCTGCCAAATGTCCTGCTGGTCCAACACACCTTCAACCCACTTGGGCTCTGCAAGACCCCTAAAGCTGCACTGTAATATTTGGCAGCAAAATGTTAGCAACACACCCATTGAGACCAGAACTATATCTTGGAGCAATAAAAGGTATTCTGATAAGTACATTTGCACCATTTTCCAGGTGAAGTGATGGCACCAGGATGCAGTGTAGGGAGAAGATGAGCTAGTGCGGGGAGTGTGATGCTCTGGGTATTTTTCTGCTGTGAAACTCTGGGTACAGGCATTCATATGGATGCTAATTTAAGTATAATCTTCTTGTTGGTACCATATGTGAGAACTTAAGTTACACAGAAATGAGCATCAGTTCTGTGTTGAGAAACGCTTTGTTTATAAGAGAGGGCAATCACCCAACCAGTACAATCACCAGATAATATAACAATATCATATATCACAAAATAATCTAGATGGAAGGTTTCTGGTGCAGATTTTCCTAAAGCATGAAGAGCCACCAACATGCTTCACAGTAGGTCTGGTGTATTTGGGTGCCATGGTGTCTTTGTATTTCTTCGGTCCAAAAGGTTCAAACAAAAAAAGAAGAAAATAATGAATGAAAAACAAAATGAAAGAACAAAACCTTTCAAATAATCAAGAAACAGAAAAGAAAAACTTGGACCAAGCAACAAAAACAGAAAGAAAATCATTGTGGCACTAAATTACATAGATAGTGTTAATGCTAATACTGTGCCCTGTTCTACTAACTGTATATATACTACACTAGTAATAGTTCGGCAGCCTGGATCCCCACTGTTGTGTACACAATGTGCTCCCCCTACTGGTGTGGAGAGTTATTGGATGTACTCTTCTGTTGTTCTGCGATTTTCTTTTTTATGTGACTAAGCTTATTGTTGTAGGCTACATGGCTAATATAATAGATTATATAACGTGCTAATAATATACTCTATAATATGTGATATAATAAGTTATATGCTAATGCTATAATGTCTAATAATAAGTAATATTTTGAGTAACTAAGCCTATTGTTTGGTTTTTAGCCTTACATTAAGCAGAAGGCATTAGAGAAAGACTGGGTTCTGATTGATTGATCAAATGTAGCTCTCCCCTGTTGACCTGCTGACATCTGTCACTTAGCATAATGGATACCTACAGTAAGAGAGCCTGTGCATGTGCGCTAGCTTTTAAAAACATTCGGCTTAATGGAATCCAGCAGACAGATGGCTTTACTGCCCTTCACCTCTTTAGCATCAGCAGCTAACGCTAATTGCAGTGCAGTAATCAGTTAAAAAGCTTGAACACGCACACACATGCACACACTCCCTCACAAGGAGCTAATAGCAGTTCAGAGTGCAGTAGAGATGTTAATGCACTCCTGTGGCCACATACTATTAGCGTTAGTGCAGAAACAATTCATTTAGCACTAAAATGGATAAAGCTAAGAGTTAGCATAGCCACTTCTGTGGTTCGATAATAACATAGACATGTGGAGGTTCAATATTTATTTATTTATTTTATTTATCATCAAAAAGCTATACAATCAAGTATGAGGAATGAGAGGAAAGAAAGAAAGGGTATCTAGAATGGACAACAAACAAACAAAAACACAAAGATAAAAAACAGCATATAGAAGAAAAGAAAATAAATAATGGAAGAGAAGAGAGAAAAGAAAGAAAGTGTAAATGAATGTTTAGCTGGACAGTAGCAAACAAATAAGCAAAACAATACAGAAAGAAGGAAGGGTGGAAGGAAAAAGAAAAAAAGAAAAAGAATAAAACAAAAGACAAATGACAGACAAAATAGCAAACAACTGAAATAAGATAACTAAACGAAACAAAAAAGAAAAAAGTAACAAAGTAAAAACTAGAAGACACAGAGAAGCAATACATAAAAGAGACACAAAAAGAGAAAGGAAAGAAAGATAAATAGTTAAAGAATGGAAGAAAATAAAATGTGGAAAAATAGATGATAGCCTGAAGACATAAATAATATATTTTTTGAAATCATAAAAATGGGAAGAGAATGTAAGCAGAATGTGGTATCATCAGTTTAATAGCTTTAGCCTGGTACCTACAACATTTGTTGAGCTGCTGATTGGTCTCACGAGCAGAAGCACTACTAGCATTAGTGCTGTTAGCATTAGCAATGATTATGGCACGTCTTGTGACAGTTCTAAAAAGTTGTTACTCTTGGCATTAACAATGTTACTATCACTAAATGTGGTTGCAGTTATGAATAGGAATACACAGTTCAACAGGGTTTATCCTAATAGAGTCATGCTTGTAAAGGGTATTTATGAGCAAGCCTGTTAGCAGTAGCAGGACTGGCAGTGGCAGTGTTAGCAATGGGGCTGTATTCAGTAATTAATGACAGCCTTTGATTCACTTGAGCTGCTGTTTGGAAGTGGTAGCGGTAGCGCTGTTAATATTAGCAATGATTAACAAGTCCAGTGTGACAGCTCTGAGCAGCTGCTGCTCTCCAACTTGGCATCAATGTTAGCGCTAGCACTACCACTGTTAGCGATGATGAAGGGGAGCCATATGGCCTCCCTGCTGGAGCCCAAAGCCCCGTGACCTACAGCAGCACGCGGCTAAAAACGTTCGCTACGCTAATCCATCACAAATAAAGATGTACAGCTCATTAGGGCTCCTACTTTAAGATTCCAGGACCTGACTCAGAATGCTCATCAGGCAGTGCTAATTAGCATTAGCGTGACTTGCAGATTTGTGTAAGACATTTTAACTTTGGATTTTTTTAGAATTATGTACAAAAGCTCAGACAGACTGAACTTTATTACAGTAACTTTAACTCTATACATCGTATCTGTCTCATATGGACTTTGGAAAAGTTTTTAGTCACGTAAAAGAGGAGTTAAACAAGTCACGTTTAAAGTTTCAATTGATCACCAGATGATTCACTGATTAAAAAACGTATTTAGTGACAGAGGTGCAAATCTGAGTCATAATCCAATAATTCAAAGTAATAAAACAAACTCATACTGAGCCCGGTTGCCTTGCCAGTCACCCAGGCTGGAGTGTGATCCCCCACCCTATATACCTGCTGGCTCAGGCTCTCATAACTGGCTTGACTGAAACGGGCTTGGGTATGCTTTTGTCATCACGATATGCACTCGCACAGCTCAGAGGACTTTATGTTGTGCATAAATAAATTGGTTAATAACATATTTTGTGCTTTTTTTGTTTTGTTTTGGGTGCCTGACATACAGTCCTCTCATAAGCCCTATCATAAATGCACTGAGTATGCAACACACTGGTTTTTGGCCTCTCATGCTGCACCTATTAAAAGTTTCATACAAAACCAGCTGATGCTGTTTTCCCTTCTTGAGGATAAAATGTGGGCCATAGTAGTAGTCCAGTGCACAGTCTAAGAATGATTTGAGTAATCATACTAGTCAAATGAACCGTGCTTAGGGGGTCAATTGTGCCCGATTGACTGATTGCAGAATATGGGTAATGAACAAATAAACTGACAAACTACACTAAAGGGTAAAAAATTTAATTCATGACCTAATGATTAACTGATTTTAAAATGAACTCACTGAACACCTCAATTTCTTTAAAGTCTGTGATTAAAACACATCCATTATATTTTTGGATTTTGTACAAGATGCTTCAGTATAAAAACAGCATGTTCTCTTTATCTGAACTAACAAATCCTGTCAAAATGTACACACACACACACACACACACACACACACACACACACACACACAAATAGGCATCACTATTGTAGTTCGTTTCAAATCTGCTGACTCTGTATTTTCTTACATAGTGTGTGTGTGTGTGTGTGTGTGTGTGTGTGTGTGTGTGTGTGTGTTTATTTCCTCCAAGTATAGATGGTCCTGCAGATGAACAAGTGGTGGAGATCATCAGTAATCCAGTGACCTTTGCATGTGATGCCACTGGGATCCCGTCTCCCAGCATCACCTGGCTAAAGAATGGCAGAGTAATCGGTGAGATTCGGTGATTAAACTGATTATGAGAGTCTTATGTGTTGATGAATTGGAGCAGAACATGTGTTGACCCGTGCAGATCTTCGGCAGTACCAGAATTTAAACGTTGCAGTCTTATAAGACGTCTGATTTTTTTTTTTGTTTCTAGAGAATTCTGAGTCCCTGGAGATGCACATCCTGTCAGGAGGAGGGAAGCTGCAAATCGCACGCTCACAGCTATCTGACAGTGGTACCTACACCTGCCTGGCATCTAATGTAGAGGGCAAAGCCCGCAAGAGCTACCATCTCACTATTCAAGGTGAATATGCTTCAGACAAAATCAGACCCAAAATAGAAAACATACCAAGGCAAACAAACCGCCGAGACCAATCAGTTTTAACAAGATGTCGAAAAGTACATTCAGCATTGATTGCTCACAGGAGAAAAGTTCCTGCGAGACCCCACTAACCAAGACTGTGAATCATTCGCTACTATAAAAAAGACACTTTTATAAAGGCAAAGACTTTAAGAATTCTGGAGAAACCCACAAAAAATATTGGACTTTCTAAAGCATATAAATACAGTATCTCACCAAAGTGAGTACACCCCTTACATTTTTGTAAATATTTTATTATATCTTCTGATGGGACAACACTGAAGATATGACACTTGGATAAAATGTAAAGTAGTTTAAGATGTCCCACATATCCTCAATAGGGTTTAGGTCTGGAGACATGCTTGACCTTTACCCTCTGTTTCTTTAGCAAGGCAGTGGTCACCTTGGAGGTGTGTTTGAGGTTGTTATTATGCTGGAATACTGCCCTGTGGCCCAGATTCCAAAGGGAGGGGATCATGCTCTGCTTCAGTTTGTCGCAGTACATGTTGGCATTCATGATTCCCTTAATGAACTGTAGCTCCCCACAGACGGCAGCACTCATGCAGCCCCAAACCTGACTGTAGGTAGGACACACTTGTATTTGCAGTCCTCACCTTTACCACCATACACACTTGACACCATCTGAACCAAATAAGTTTATCTTGGTCTCATCAGACCACAGGACATGGTTCCCATAATCTGTGTGTCTTTAGCAAACTGTTGGGGACTTTCTTGTGCATTTTCTTTAGAACAGGCTTCTTTCTGGGACTACAGCCATACAGATCAGTTTGATACAGTGTGTGGCGCGTGGTCTGAGCACTGACGGGACGAACCTTCACCTGTCTCTTGGCAACATTAACTTTTAAGATTTTAGGTTTCACTCTGTGTGTTCCTGACATGTTCCTGACAGGCAGAGGCGCTCCTCAAAGTTGGGGCCAGATCTTTTACAGACCGGAGGGCCCCCACAGTGCAATTGTACTGAATTAATTTTTACTGACATGAAAAGTAACTGAATAGTGGTTCACTGGGTCGGTTATTTTGTAGTGCCACCGAGCATCAGCGGATCAGAGCTGCCCAGTGAGATGAGCGTGCTACTGAATGACAGCATTCAACTGGTGTGTCGGGCCAAAGGGACTCCAGCCCCAACCATTCAGTGGCTGAAGGATGGAAAAGCGCTAAATCAGACTGGTCTCAAGAACATCAGGTATATGTGGATTTGTGCATGTAGAAGCTGGTGTCAGCCTTTGACAACGTAGAATAATTAGACTCAAGGATATTTGCTGGGTGTATTTATGAGAGCTGCCCAGAATTATTGTATACATTACAAAAAGGCATGATCAAAATGTGTAGCATGAAGTGACATGAAGTGTCTATGGGTTTTGCAGAATTAGTCCTGATGGCAGTACACTCACAATAACAGCTGCCCACACAACAGATAGTGGCAAATACACGTGTGTGGCAACCAACAAGGCTGGCGAGGAGGACAGGATCTTCAACCTAAATGTGTATGGTAGGTTCCAGCTTAAACTTACTAAATATTAATGACTATATTAATATACTTTCATATATATATATATATATATATAT